>PNEQ01066298.1:0-18393 GCA_003012365.1 Medauroidea extradentata | reverse complement strand
TATAAAATGGCATGTAACAACCCTGTCTGCATGTAAGATATATGAATTGCTCACATAAGGCATTCGCGAGACAAATCGCAATATTGTAGTGCTTCACAAAAAATAATCTCTTCGTGACATTTGTAACAACCATATTATGTCTTGATCTAACCAGTTTTTAACACATCATGACATTTTCGTGTTACAATACAGTACACCGAATATTCACACAGCTTCTCTTTTCGACTTCCCGATACCAGAGCACACAATCATCTACACGTAGTAATTTGACTAGTCACTATAGCGTAACATACAACATATTTACATGTTTACCTCTGTATTCATTGCACTATTTGACCATCAGGAATACTTCCGGACGTGTCTAATACTTTTCGTAAACTTGTGTCTATTAATTTCGCTGGTGGTGTACACAACATAATTGTTTCACTGACAAACACAGATGCGTGAATATCGCATTGCAATTATAAACCTCAGCAAAAACACGTCTCCTTGTGGAATGTATGCGCATAACGTCTGTCATGTAAATTGTGAAGACTCATTTGTGACATAACAGTTCTGAATATCTCTCACTTCAATGCACCTACGTTCAATCAGTGTTTAATAATTCGACCAACATCCCTGCACATCGATCACGTTGCGTAATCGCTGAGGCATAGAGTTCACCAATGATGAAACATATCGGTTTCCAGAAGCGACTTCATCCCAAGCATCTGACATACTATTCCACAATGCATCTTTGGATGATGGAGGAGGATTCGGCCAATTTTCTTTAAGGACACTTTTTACTTCCGCCCACATTGTCTCGATAGGATTCATGTCAGCTGCACGAGGAGGCCAGTCGGTCAACATGATGTGATGGTCAGAAAACCATTCTTGAACTCGTTGCGACGTATGAATTGGAGATAAATCATGCTGTAATTCGGTCATACCTTCTGGGTATAACACCGCAACTGATGGCACCATGACGTTTTCCATTATGTGGACGTACTGTCAGCTGGCAGTCAATACGGTGAAGTACTCCAGCGCCTCGCTGAGAAATCCAGCCCCAGCAGGAAACAGAGACGTGGCCACTTAGATAGCGAATAGCTGTGTATTGTGGATGATGTCTGGTCCCTCGTGGCCTGTACACAAATACTGGGCCTGAATGGGTAGACGAGACTGTAGTTTCATCTGTGAATATCACATTTTCCCAGTCTCTATTTAATTGCAGCTCAGCAAAAGCCAGTCTGTGAATTTTGTGCTCTTCGATTAAGTTTTCTTTTATTGCATCTCATCGTGACTGAAGTCCAGCTTCTCTTAGCCGCCGATGAACAGTTTTGCTGCTACCTGGGAAATGTGCAGTCAATTGAAGTTCATTTTAATTTCGAAATGGATGTCTTCGCACCTCTTCAACCAATACTGCGTCATCTCGATGCGTTGAAACACGCCAAAGTCCGGTCCCTCGTTTCCTTTCAATCCTACCAGTTTCGCGGTAGCGCTGTACCCATCTAGTTGCCGTTGAAGAAGGTATTACGTACGTTTCACCAGCTTTACGTGCTGAAAAACCTCCACTTTCAACAAGAGCAATTACTCTTTCTTTTACAGGTGTGTTGTGATGCGCCATCGAAAAATAATGTAATAAACAAAACAGCGTTCAAAAATATCGTCCACGTATAAAACAAATAGTCATTATACTACCATATAACGAAAGACACTGATCATATGTTAGGCTCAAGTACAGATGTGTAGCTCGAGCATGGCATGGTAACAGCCTTCCTATTTATTTGGACTCCTGAGCAGAGCGCTACTATGATCGAATGCGGCTATCTGCGCTCTTGAAAGAAAACATCAAAAACGTGTGCCACAAACAATACGTGGTAACTTTCGTATGTCACCGATGCTTCTACAGAACTCCTATATTGCATAGTACATAGGGTATTGATTACAACAAACGTAATTTAGACAGCCTGTAATTTGTTTGCTGTCTTTCGCAATATCGTCTTTAATGGGCCTGCCTACCTACCCTTCAAATGCGTTGCAGCGAGTTACGATTATTCTCTTTTTGACGAAACTATTTAACGCACATTATATCCGTATATCTACGAAAAGAACACACACTTCAAACTATGTCGTTTGAGTTTCAAAATGCGGAACGTTTGTTACAAACATTATTTTCTGGCCCCTAAAAACTGCCAAAAATGGCTTCTTGACTGCCGTACCTGGAAAATTAACAATCATATTCGAAAAACATAACTATAGAAACAAGCGTTAGACTTTGAACTACGCTAAACATAAATAAAATAATTTGGTCACCGCTTAAAGTCCTATAGGAAAAAAGATAATAGTGAAGCACTGCACGCCAGCTGAGGGACTTGCGCAGAGAGGCGACATGCATTACATATGTCGGTTAGCGGCACTGTTACCGCTCCTGCCTCTCACACACAAACCAGCCTCTATAGGAAGACCATTTAAGGGCTACGTAAATTAAATGGCCCGCAGCGCGCAAATACTCGAATTATAAAATCATTAATAGAGTTAACGTACTTTACATAATTCTATGAAGTTTGTTTTGTCTACTAGACATTTCTAACGTGGATATTTTAACGCACACTTAGCCGATGCAATGTATAAGTTTCTAATAAACAATTACTTATGCTCTTTCAACATCAATGAACGAACAATGAAAGCTATGCATTTGCAACAATAACTTTATTAACATATGCGGCAAAATAATATTATCTAAAAGTATATAACAATACATCATACAATGTTTTAGAATAAATAGTACTTTTTTTTAGCGTAGAAATGTGATGGTAACTTTCAAATACTAAAATACATTTACAATTTAAATGTTACTGATCGTCAACGTTTTCTTACTATAAAGTTCTAAAGCACATAACTTTAAAACGTTTACATATAACATTGTTACATATTTATTGATTTTGCGGTTTATGTCATTTATGTTTTTAATGGATATTATCACTTTTTTTGGTAACTTATACACTCCATTAGCTATTTATGTATGTGGTAACATCCGCATTAAAACTGTCTAGTCGACAAAACCTTACTCTTTCATTTATGTAAAGTACGTTTAATTCTGTTAATGGTTTTATAATTCGAGCGTTCGCACGCTGCGGGCCCTTTACATAGCCCTTAATCAACACACATGTAAACGAATATATTTAAGTGATATGGCCCTTACAGACTGTGCCTCGTTCCGTAGTACCTGGGTTTACAAATTCGCTGTAATATACCATAACACAACTATATTACTTACTGAACTACAGTGTGTGTTAGTTCTCTTCAGCCATTATGTGTCAGTGAACGGTATATGCCGTCAACACTTTCAAATATTTTTGCATTCTCAGCACTAACAGACAAACACGCAGCAGTCTCTATATGTTGCACTACTTTCCCTCATTCGCTGCCAACTTACCTTGAAGTAAAACACTATATGATTTTGTTGCTTTACGTGCAGTAAACGGACAGTGATATTTTTCGATAGTTCCATTCTAAAGTGCTCACATTAATCTGAATGAACTATACGGTCAATTGTCCACTATGGAGACAGAGATATTATATATGTATAAAAGTAATGTCACTTCCATCCCCAATTTCCTTTTTGGGCCTCCCCAACGTATATTGTAAATAGACATGTGTCTCTTTTACATTTACTAAATAGTTTGTAGAACGCACTGGTTCAGCCAATATACAGTGCCTGGTCGCTAGAGGAAGGTGTGAACGGGTGAAGCTCCAATCCTACAACAGAACCTGTACCCAGCGCAGTTCCAGTTCACCGCTATTCGTTGTTATGCAGGTTGCCTAGATGCCAGGCTCCCGCTTGCACACAGCCGATGATTGCCGAAGTGGACTTTGATTATTTCAGTGGCCCAATTTTTGTGTCCATGACTGTACATAGAATTGTTCACACAGCATAAATAATTTTTTCCAAATCATTCCCTTAAGACAGTTGTGAGTTTATTGCACCAATGTGAAAAAAGTACCTGTAGCAAAGTCCATTGTAATTGTAGACATAAATTTCTAACGAACCCGATACAGTTGTTTTGAGAAAGAGCTGTCTTAAAAAGCCGAATTTAGCCATGTACGAGGGCTTTAAAATAATTCTTCCAGTGTTCGTGGTGCCAAAGCAGTGAATTTTCACAATTTTCGATATGACTTTTTCTCCTCGCTTATTATAGAAAATCAAGGTTCGGTAATCCGGAAATGATACTTTTGTACAACTTGTTACATTATTACATAGTCACAGACTGTCCTATTTTTGAAGCAGTGATGGCAGATAAGAAAAATATGCATTTTCCTATCTGCCATCAGTGCTAGTCTGTGACTATGTAATTAAGTAAGAAGGTGTACAAAAATTTATTCTCCGGATTGCCGAGCCTTGATTTTCTATAATAAGCGAGGGAAAATATTTATGTCAAAAATTGTGATAATTATGTGCTTTGGCGCTCTATACCCGTTAAGGGTAATATTCATAATTAGTCTGGTGTATTTTCTTGTCAGAGATAAGCATTGTAGACGCAAGTTTACAGGTCTCTGAGCAAATGAACCAACTCCTAACACGCTGCACTTAGAACGCAAGCCTGAAATGATATTCTGAATCAGACTAATTAAAAATAAAACAAAGAAACACTGAAGTGTTGTTAAATGGCGACTGTTGTGTGGTCTGTGCAGACGGCGGGCATGTTTGTGCAAGTAGCTCGTCATCAAGTAGGCATCAGCGTTAGTAAACAATCAGTTAGCGGTAATGGTTACGTAGTGCAGGGGGATAGGGGCAGTTTCGCAGGGAGGTCGCTCGCCGGCCAATCACAGCGCTCGTTATGACGGGTCGACGTTGCGTGTCGAGCATCGTCCAGACCACTGTACCGGCTCTTAGCAGCAATTTACCACGCCACGCCGGCCGGCCTGTCTGTCTGTCAAAACAGCCTGGTCTGGAAACTGCTGGTCCAGACGCTACCAGAGGGTTCAATGTACTTCGCACCCGTCCATTATCTTCTTGTTCTTCGGCGCGGCCGTCTTGCCTTATTACACGCATGCTTCTAACAAGCTCGCCATCTGTTTCTATAGCCTGTACTTGTTATTTCTGATACTCAACTTGCCGTGTCTATCGTCGACGCACCCAGGATTTTGGCTCCGAGGGGATCTAACAAATAACAAATTCTGCAAACATCAGGCTGGTGGATTTCGACACAGCTCTTATTCATTATAGTTAGAGCCCACGATTTTTAATGAAAATAATTCTGCAACAGTTTGTTTCAATGCCTTACGTGCACATATGCAGGTCTGCTTCATGGTTATTGGCAGAATGTATAATTGCATAAACGTGGCTCATTTGACTGTGCCAACAGGAACAAGGTTACTGCGACACAACACATCTGTAACTAGCGGGTAAAACCCTAGACGTTGAGAATTAAAAACAGCCAATCACTGACCATGAAGCAGGTCTGCATATGTGAACACAAGGCACTGAACAAATTGTTGCAGAATTATTTTCACCAAAAATCTTGGGCTCTAATTATAGTAAACCAGAAGTATATTCAGAACTTGTGAACTTGCTTTCATTTATATTACTGTGTTGTACTATCAAATTCGTATAAAATTATGTAAAAAATTAAAACCTTTGCCGTTTGGGGGGGGGGGGAAGGTTGGGCACGTGCCCCAAGTATCACCCCCTTGGGTGCGTCCATGGATGTATTGGGAATAGGGATTGATTAACTTATGTCATGCTTATGGTTTGAAAGTGAGTTTTAAAATAATTAAATTTGCTGTTAATACTAATATTACAACAAGTTTGATATATAACTTTCTTCTTTGATATTATAGCTCGAGTCAGTAAGACACAATGTAAAAAAATTAGCTTTACATTCAAACAGTGATACTTTTTATCGTAGTGGTTTACTGCATTGAGAGAAGGAAAAAGAGTTTAATACCGAGACAGCCAAATCGTTTTGTGGTAAACGCAAAATACAATTTTGGTGACAAAAATATGAACAGTTGTGAGCACAAAAATACTTAGCTGTCTCTATATTAAGAAAATATTTTGTAGCTGCCACATAATATTTTTGTCCCTTGTGCAAACATTATCTTTAATCTACTAATATTTGACTATTATTGTGATGACAATGTTACAATGACAAAGATAAATATTTACAACCACAACTGTGGGCTGTTCACGGATTATGTAAATTTCTTTTAAGTACCTGGTATTTCTGCTTTTACAGCAAGTCTCTTGATAACACAATATTTTCAATGTGGCGAATAATCATAGCGTTTACTTTGCATTCTTAGCAACAGTTTTTGTTTAATCGCCAAATTAAAAAATAGTAATAAGAATTTATTGTCAGTAAAGACGGCATTTGGAAGTGCTCACTTCACTTGAATGGTCTAGAAATTAAAAAAAAAAAAAAAAAAAAAAACATCATATCTGTTTACTTTTACTTGCACAGCAAACTGTCTTCCATTAAAACTGACACAGATTATGATGGGAAATTTACATTTAAACTGGAATTTTTTTCCTTTTAAAATAAAAGTAAGTAATTATAATCAAAGAATTTATTTTATTGTATGAGACATTTTTTGTTGAATTCCCGAAGGATTTTTGAAAGACCATTTCACAAAATATGGGGGAAAATATTCACATACATGCTCTGTTAGTGTCAGAAGACATTTATTAAACAAACGGGAATGCTAGTTTTTAGAATTATTAATAATCTGTTATTAATATGAATCCGGATGGAAAACAAATTATCCCACTTAAAATAATCAGTCGTTTTCTTTTCTCTCATGGTCAGCGGAGTTTGTATATTAGCCATACAGAAGAACTTATAGTATTTTTTTTCAGGGTACTGACGCAGAATAGTTTGTTGCAGATAACAAAGAACAATGAATTCTTGAAATTTCTAACTCATGTTTTACTTCCTGCCTTATTTGTTTTTATTTTCTGTGTCCGAATCAAATTACGTTTTGCCAGTAAGTAGCAATAATTATTTATTTATTATTTACAACTAGGAGATGTTATTGTGAACATTTGTCTTCCATTAAAGGATTTAATGACAGGTGTTGTGGCTCTTGTAGCACACCGCAGTGGCAGAGGTCTTCGTTGTTGACGAGCATGTTAAATTACTTGAGGTTGGTATCACAGCTTGAAACTGCCGTTCTCAGAATGTTCACTTATTTACAAACTTCATACAGCAAGTTTTTACAAGGTACCACTTTATCTGAGACAGGGAAAATAGGATCATTTATCTCTGTCTTCCATATCTTCACACGCACAGTAAAACAGTTCTGTACTTTTACAAAAAAAAATGTTGGAAACTTGTTTGCAATAAAATTGTAAGTGTACAAAAATATTGAAAACATCACTGGAAATGCTTGAAAAGATACACATATTTATGTATATTTACAAATAGTTTATATACAAACAGATCAATTTTCATATTTACAAATAAATTATTACAACAATTGTTTGAAGAGACTAATATTTTTTGGCAACCAGTTTCCAAGAAATTTTTTGTAAACCTACGGAATATGTTTAAAATGTGACAGGCCTACGTAGGTTAATTTGTTTCCCATCATACAATTTGCTCATAAAGATGTACCCTTTAGTGCCCTCAGATATTGGGAAAATTTAGACCACTTTAGTGACCTGAGACAGTCTTGTTGCAGTTGCTAGACTGATAAATTTGTTGACATTAGTTTACAAGCATTTACTTGTAGAAGTACGAATTTTATTTACAGTGCAGATAACTGCTTGTGAACCTACGAGGGCTGCTAATTCTCTCAAAAAGCTGTTTCTGGACTTGTCTGTGTCGGGATGGTTGATGGTCGAAGTTTATGTTTTATATAGGTTTCTTGTATTTTCTTCTCTGATGCTGCAGTTACCATTCTTCGAACAAGAGGTGGATAAATTCCAATAAGAGGGTAGATCTTGATAAAAATGCCCGTCAGAAGCGCTTGATGAGTGATGGAGTTATGAAAGTAGAGATGCGAGCAAATAGTTTCATGGCAATTTCTCCGCGCCAAGATTAATTTACACGCTGTGATGGCCGCTATGTGTCATTGTGTCTGGAGGTCAATGAGATGAAACGAGCAAGGTCAATTACCGCTGCGGGCCGCGTGTTTTTGGTCGAGGATGAGAGGAAAACGCATGCCTGGCCCGGGGTAAAAATAGCCCCGGATATGTCAGCGCCGACTGCGGAGGGCGCCAAGCGGTTTTGCTGATGAAAATATGGCTGCCAGCCGGGTGTCTGATTTTGTGCCTTGCCCTTTCGTCGTCCTAGTCTCTTCTCTGCATGCGAAGTATGAGATAGATGCAACAACGCTATATGTGCAGTGGACAACGCCCTAGCTTCAGACAGACATCTGCCTGTCTGTTTGGACCACACGCAAGTTATCTGTTGGTGTCATCTTGGCTCCCGGCTGTCTATCCCTTCCCTAGCAGATATTATACACGATGAAACTGCGTCTTCGTGGTATAACTTGTTGCACAAGTTACTTACATTACACGCCTCACACAAGTTACTTACATTACACGCCTCATTGTACATTCCATACTATCGCCCCACTGTTACAAAGTGTTGGCAAGACCTCTGCTCACAACTCAAAAAAAATTATTACATAATTTCTTACTATTAGCTGTTGCCCTCGTGGTTTACATTTAATGCGTCAAAGTATTTGATACGAACACTCGGCATGCGTTAAAATGTCAGTCAAAAAGTGATTTTGATATAAATCTGTTTACAGAAATGGGTTTGTATACACAATAGTTTTTTGTTTGTTTTTCGTCTTGTGCTTACGCGAATAAGTTAGGCTTACCGACTGCGTTAACTGGCCAACAGCTGTCAAAATAAGTACACATTTTCCAAACATCGTCAACACCCAAACTCGCCAAAGTTTCGTCACAATCGAATGATGGGTATAGGAAAGCATACGTTACAATCAAACAAACATAAACTGGCACATGTACACATATATATTGACTGAGGACTGTGATGACATTCGAGCAGTGCTGTTTATGCGGCTCAATGTTCAGGCCGTAGACAGTGAAAATTTGGGACTTCAATAACCTGCTTTTATAGGCGAATTATTACCGCTCGGAGCCTTCCAACCTCTGAGTACTAGCGAGAGGACGTGAAGTTAAGGCTGTGTCTAGTCATCTGACAATCTACATATATGCCGCCACTGAATGTTGTTCAGCTCGTTACAGGGTCTTACCTGATTGTTAACACTCTGAAAACTACGAACAAATAAGCCCCAAAAGGAACTCGTCAACACGTACTCATAAAATTAAAAAGATGACTGAAGGCGATAACTTCAAAGACGACACCCAGTCGAATAATATTGGACCTGTAAATACCAGCTCCTTACACCTGCAAGGGCTCCTAGGTGAACAGTGGCCAATACATAGATCAGTGCTAAATGATTAAATTTGAAATTTACGGTTTTTCGAAGCCAATATTAAAAAATCGAACATCAGCAGTCATAGGCAATAGATTTTGAGAACTTTCTATAGTAATAATTTTTGCAAGTTGCGTTTTTGTAGGGCATAGTCTCTGTCGTCAAAATCTTGTTTACTTAATTACGGTCCACTTAACTAATACATCACGCTCAGAAAATGTTTGACCAAAACGTTGGCAAATACTATTACCTTGACTTCTAAACATTTCTAAATTTCTATTGGCGTTTAAACGTCTATTTATACACTACACATTCTTGAGGTGGCCACCAAGTGGAGGAATTTTGCTCGTGCGAGACCTAGAAGTGTGGAAGCTATGTGGACGACGCAGCACGCGCATCATGCACGCCCCTGTGTGTGACATTCAGTACTCACCCAAATTATATACAGGTAAACCTTTGAAAAGGGATTTTCGCCATTTTCGACCGCAGATAATTGTTTTAATGAGTGTTGGCGAACCTGAAAATGTGAATATACACGTATAATGTATTTTGAATGTTATTCCTAAACAGCAACACTCATGCGCGGTGCGCAGGTTTTTAATGATGTTATAATGACCGAAGTTCTGCAAACTGCTCGGCGAGTTAAGAGGCTCAAAAGCAACGGAGCTATAAGGGTGACCTTGAAGCGCGCACCACATGTCGCATCGACACAACGAGCGAAACGCTGAGCTAGCGTTCAAGGTTCCCGCCGATCCATTTGTTTACTTTGTGACTTTAAGACGGCGTGGTACATAATACAATGCTAAAAGTATTAATCTATAACTGTAGGTTTCTTGAAGCCAATTTGCAAAAAGTAAACAATAGCGATCCTAGACAATAGTTTTAGCCAACGTTTTAAACAAAACTGTTTCCAGTGTTACGAACTTCTGAGGCACAATCTCTGACGCCGGAATCTCGTACATTTAACTGCGGCGTAAGAGATCACGCGTAACTAATTAGTAATTCTGGATAAATATTTACTCGTAAAGTTAGCAAACACCATTATCTAGGATTGCCATTGAGTACTTTATCCATATTTATTTTTTTATTTATTTATCTTTGCCACCTGTTTATCCCAATTTGAGTAGATAAATCTACTCGGGGATGTAGGTGTTGTCAACTGTATACATACACATATTACAATTATAATCAAATTAACAAAGAGTAAGTCATATGACAATGAGAATAATAGTTAAACATGGATAAAATATGAGACAAACACATGATAACATAATCAATCGTTCAAGTACTCATTGACAGAATAATAGTTCTTTTCTATTAAAAATTTTTTAAATTTATTTTATATGTTTATCGGACACACACTATATGCATTTTTAATATCAGAAGGCAACTTATTGAAAATTTTTATTGACATATAGTTTAAATTTTTTTGGCTTCGAAAAAAGCGTAGAAATCAATTGAAGTTTGCAGTGTTTATTATCTACCACGCACTCTTAAGAGGTGACCATATAATTTTGTTGGTGGAAAGTCTTTAGCAAAGTTCAGTGCGTGTTTCTACTGTAGTTCCACATACATTCCGTTACTACATTTTGAAGAACGGCAGTCTGATGAGCTGTTTGTCGCTATGTGTGAGGGCTTTAATCAGCATGGTGTCTTAACAATGACTTTCCGACATTGTCCGAAGTGTTGGTTCTTTTCGTACGTTGGCACAATGTAGGCATGTGGAACACTAAGTTGACGGGATGAAATCAAATACGTTAGACAACGCATTTAAACCACAAAGTCAGTGGACTTGTATCTTGCCGCAGATCCTCACCAGAGGCTGAGGCAGTGTTGAGGAGTAAATAAAGGCCGCGACCCACCACAACAGCTGTGTCTCTACGACGCGCACTGTGAGCTCGGAGATTGTGCGAGGTTCACGGGCCCATATCTCCGCCTCCAGTTAGCCTCTGTTAGTACAGTCACTCTCAGATCTAGCGACTGATAACTGCAGCCGACGTCCCACAGTCTCGTCGCGAACACGCTGTGTGTCACAGTTAACTTGATCTATCAACCTCTCTTTATACTTTCTACACACGAAGTTCATGGACAGTCATAGTAGAAGAAACTAGTGGGCTAGGATGTGAACTCTTTCGCGCTCAGGCTGATAGCGGACAAAGCGTTAATTTTACTGTGAAGAAATTCAAATCCCATGGTTAGAAGCTGTGATTCTGCAGCACATTGTTTCAATAGCTTATATGCGCATCTGCATCTCTGATTCGTAGAAATTGGCAAGAGTGTATTTGTGCACAGACGTCACTCATCCGATTGTGCCAATCAGAACAAGGTAACTTACTGAGAGAAAAATTGGTTGATTCAACCAAATATTTGTTTATATGTGCGTGCAACCAACGATGTAGTGTTGTTTTAAACAAATATTTAGTTGACAACCATTGTTTGTTAGATCAACAAAGCAGTCATGTTATTTCGTAATCTCATTTAGTTAAAATAACTAAACCAGACGTTGAAACAATAATTCAACATTGTTGATTTAACAAAATCTGGCGTTCAACTTAATATTTGTTTGAAGCAACACTACATCGTTGGTTGCACATATACAAACAAATGTTTGGTTAACTCAACAAATCCTTTTTCTCAGTGTGCGACACCACACGTCTGCGACTTGCGGGCAGAACCCGAAGAGGGTGAGAGATAAAAACATCCAATCATTGACCATGAAGCAGAGGTGCAAGTATGCACTTGAGGTACTGAAACAAAGTGGTGCAGAATCCTTTTCACTAAAAATAACTGGCTCTAAAAACCGGAAAGTCACCACAGAGTGCCGCAAAAAATAAGAAGGCCAAGTCGTTGACATCGACCTCATTTCGTTCGGAGTCGGCCAGAAGGATTGGAATTCTACCGGCAATGGTTTTAAATACCACTGGAATAGTTGATGGACTTCACATTACCTATATTACGTAAGGAAACCGCAAGGAATGAGAAAGTTCAAGGAATTTAAAGGTATAAACCTCGAAATGTCCTAGCGGCTAACAGAGCTAAGTTACAATTTCTTATACTTTCTGCACATGCACGAGAAGACTAGAGCTCAAGGACGTGAAACTTAGCCAACAAAGATTTTAACTGGCGCATCTTAGTTCCTCAGCATTCCTCAGGATGATGTGAGGTGTGAATGGAGTAGCAAGAAAATATACGATGGAAGGAACTAGAACTGCTTTGAGACAACCCAACTACTACCTTAAAACGACTTACAAACGCTTCTGAAAATACGACTTCTAAATGTTCACAGAAGGCGACTAAAGCTTAGCGAATCAGTTCCTCCAAGTCAACACGGACATGCGTACAAACCAGGCCATCTGAGCAAAGACAATTTTGTGGTAAAAGACCAGCACAGGAATTAGTTTAGTTAACACTAATAATTACTATTCCTCTTGAAAATAAACTACTAAATTGGCAGACTGACCAGATGTGTCGTCTGGAATGGCCCGAGATGCTCATTTACCTTCTCCCTGCATAACTTAGAGGTCATTTGAGTAGCGACATGAGATTAGGTTAGCAGGAAGACTAACAATTTCTCCGGATTTAGAAAAAATGGCCTGGAAATGTTCGAAGTGTGGACCTGGAGTTTTTCTTCGTAAGGGCGGTTATCCTGCGTCTGTTAATTAAGGATACTGTAATTTGGTAGAAGGGTACATATTTTTACCTATATAAAGCTCTAAAGAATCCTGTCTCGAAATGCGTACAATTCCAACTATATGTAGACGCTACACGTGACCAAACTGCTGGTTTTATGAAAAAAACTTCATCTTGTGTTTCCATAAATATCATTGTGAAATTTAATAATTTAGTTCTGAAGTGTTTTTTTTTTATTCACACATGCCACCATTTTCCACGAAAATGTTAAAACAATTTTTTTGGCGGACATTTTCCAATATGGCGGACGAAGTTCAAGTCATGCTGGTTGGGACTTTTACTATGTTGAAGAGTAATGAATGTGAAAGATCTCTGCAGAATTTCAACTCATTACTATATTTTTCCTCTTATCATGAACTTTTTTTAAAGGATTAGAATTATAGAGAACCAGTTAATTATGTAATTTTAATAAACAGTATCACCTGACGTGTATGGATATATTCACACCTGGTTTTCGCCATACGAGTGGAAACTATGTGATGTTATGACCTAACAAAGGAACATTAACTCTCGTTACGTAAACTACACCGAATCAAATCACGTACACTTATGTATTCAACCTGCACTGTGGAACGAGTTTTAACGTCACTGGAAGCATTTTTATAAGATACATCTACGCTGCAAATATGAGCTGTGAGCACTAAATAACTACATATACACTGATTCATGTAGCTTCAGTAAAATTTGACAAACTGTTAATATTTTGTAATATATGTTTCACAGTGCTAGACAAACTTTTCTGTACAAACATAGCTAAAATGTTGACTGACATAACATAAAACATATATAACTCTTGAAGTCGTTCCCCCTGTACTGTCAAATTGCACGCAACCCCCTATCGCCAAGGGCAGATCACTGAGGGGGTGGAACCAAATACAATAGGATAGATACCAATACTGGACAGCACTATGCTTATAACAAAGCGGCGTGTGCGAAAAAATAATCTAGCGTAAATGAGTGAAACTACTGAATAAATTACTCGTGTAACATTTCTGCTAATATAAGTTGTCTTTTGTATATATAAAGGGCTTAGAATGATAGTGGCGTAAGTCACGTAATGTAATTTTCACAAAAACGATTAATTGCATTTACGTATAAATACAGCGCCCGGTTTTTTTAGTGCTTGAATTTTACATAAAATTGAGTAAAACAGTGTAGTAAATGTAACGGAACTTTCCTTTAAAGTATATGTAATATGAATTAAATAAGCATCTCTTAATAAAAATTACTTACAACCACTATCATTCTAAGCCCCTCATTAGCGTTCTATGGTATTGGTTTAAATAATTTATTTTCTGTTGTTTCAACGGAAATTAGTACTTAGTCGATAAAATTTCCTTCACATTGTTATGTTGATAGCTTAAATATAGAACTAATAAAATCAAGCGTGCTGCTATCTTTTGGCTTGTGGTGAAAACACAATCGGTGTTCTCGCAGAATTGGACAAGCTGTCCGGCATGTGTTCTCTAGTGAATGTGGTAAAACCACGCCGTGTAACACAGTTACCTGGGTCTTGTACAAAGACATTAGAGATATGTAGATAAACAATCCCCGCCAACTGAAATATTCTGTATAAGTCGCATTTGGTCACTGGGATCACACCTATTATAAATACTACGTCGGATGTCCGAGTTGGCAGTGCTGCTGAGTGTTCTAGCCTGTGCGCGGAAGACAGCAACGAGAGTCGCGGAGAGTTCAAGGAGTGGGCCAGTGATCAACGAAATCATGAAGGAATGGTGGAATAAGGAATGACTTTTATTTGCGAAGGTTTCCGATCTACGCAGTTAGAGGAATAGTAAACATAATAACCCTCATGCCTTATATTATCTGTCAGGCAACGGTACACAACGTTCAACACTTTTTTTTTGATCGTGCAAACACTTCAGTACTACATGTCATTTTCGTAACTTCACAATGTTTAGTTCTTTCGTTGGAATGTAAAGTCATAATCCGGTTATATCTAAGTTCGATCCAGTATACATTTGACGATTTTAATACTGTTTTGATTCGCATACGAAGCAAATTATTTATTGTCGCCTACATACCAAAACATGGTGGACACCAATTTTGACGACAGTAGTTTTTAGGTGGAGACAATACTAAAGATGTAAATTCCAGTATACTAAAACGATGTAAATAAATTGACTGAGTGAAGTGGTGCAACGGTTACGCACTCTTACTTCAAAGTTAGTTACGTCACACTCGCTCTCCATGGTTGGAGGTCAAGGTCACAGCAACACGAATGTAGGATCGAACGTAAGAGGGGGAGGGGAGAGCCTAGCAGGCCCGACGCCCCCTCCCGATTAGCTTGACCTTGTTCATACAAATTTATATAAACCTCTAAAAGTGTATATTTGTATATTTTAAAAAAATCCATTATTGTTACATTGTTTAGTGTCACGTACGACAAACCTGAAAATAGAGCATAGTTAACAGCAATTTGGACCAAGTTTTATAAATGCATACTTTTGATATTCTTCCCTCCCCCCGCTCCCCTTCAGGAAAAAAGTTGTGTGTGCGGTTCTGCACAAATGTTCCCCGATATATGCACCTAATTGGTTAGAACCTCTGCTTCAACCAGATACCGTCTTCAGTCACGAGTACTTGCCTACACTAGGCCAATCACCGAATACACGGTTTACGGCTATTTACGCATTTTAATAAGTCTCTTGGGAAACAGCTTTGGTCAATTTTCAGCCAAAATGAGTTGTGAATGTTAATATTTTGTATAGAGGTAGTCAATGCATTATGTTTAATGAACTCATAGTTCAATGCCTTGCTACACTCGCAGATGATGCTTAAGAGGGAGTAGGTTTCTTGAAGCAAATTTGCTAAAATTAAACAATAGAAATCCTAGACAATAGTTTTAGCCAACGTTTTAAACAAAATTGTTTCCAGTGTTACGAACATCTGAGGCATAATCTCTGACGCCGGAACCTCATGCATTTAACTGCGGCGCAAGAGATCACGCGGAACGAATTCGTAATTCTGCATAAATATTTACTCATAAAGTTGGCAAATACCAATATATAGGATTGTCATTGAGTATTTTGCTCATATAATGGCTTCAAAAAATGCGTAGAAACCAATTAATGTTTTCAGCGGTTATTTTCTACCTCGCACTCTTAATGTGGATTCATAATGCAGGTATTTACCTTTATACAAAAACACCCACACCTCATTTTGGTTGGAAAGTTTCTCATGATGTTTCTCAAATGACTGATACAATTTTTCGTCGTTAGCAAATACATTTCTTATTTAGTCACTATACGTAATGAAAATTAAACATGTAGTATTCAAAATTGATTATGAAGTAATGTACGGAACAGCGGCAGAATGTCAAGTCAAAGGAAAAAAGAGAAACGAAAGTTTGCTCGGGGCAGACCCGCTGGACAACAACGTCTGCCACGTATTCTCAAACACAAATTAAAATCCCGTGATTATTTAGCGTGGTGAAACTCGCAAGCATACCACGCCTTTTACGATATGACTGCCAGACTTTTAAAACCTGGTGCAATTTAGCCTCCTCCGAGTCGACCTTGACATCTTTGTTTTAAACACAGCAGTAAACCAGCTCTTCGCGGCAGCGAGTCAAAGCAGAGAATTCTGTTGCCGAACCTCTATGAAACTCAATAACAAAAAAGTCTTAAAGAAAAAATGACACCAAAACATAATTGTTACTTAATAAATAAAAAACCTGAAGTACTTTGTAATTATTTAGCTGTGCATTCCTTGTTTACAAATTATTGACTTAAAATATTGAAACTCACTAATCTACCGGATCGTAAATGTACTAATGAGACACTTTAAACTTCTTTTCAAGATGTTTTATAAATAAAGTTAACGCTGTTTAATCTTATATTTTACAGTAATTTCTATGCTGTCATCTGAGAAAATATAACTAACATTGACTCAAATAATTTAGAACTTGCATAGAAAAATTACCGCTTACGAAAAAATTATTTGGTGGTAACATAAGTACATACAATAAATATTCAAGTTATCACAATCTAGCCTATGTTATTAAGTTTTCATTACATACACGTAAATTATTAAGACAGATAAGACTGAAGAGGTTTTGCCGCACAATGTTGTTCCTGAAGCATTCATTCCCGTTTCCCCCGCCCCTTCATTCCGGCGCCACTCCATACTCACCTCATGTCACCCCTCACCAGCGCTAGAGACCTCGATGTTAAGCGCTGACCAAAATATCTCACTCATTCACTCACAGAAGTGTTCATGGCGAAGAAAATGAATTTCATTGTGTCAAAAATAATGACTTAATTATTAATTTTTCAAACACGTCAAAAAATGTAATTAAAGTATTTTCGCTGTGCTGTCGATTATTTACATATCTCGCTACACAAAATGTTACTTAAATGTTAACTGCCAATTTCTGTTCTATTTTTTCCTAACTTGTGTAGCTATTTTTTATTTCGTCTTTTAATAATTATTCAACCATATTAACCTGTTTTACGGTACTTAAATAATATGCAATGTTTCCTATTTGTAACATTGTTGGTTACACTTTCGTAAATTACACCATGGGTTCCTTGAAACACATTTCTTCTGGACATTTTAAACTAAAATAACAATTTCTTCTTTAATTAAATAGTTCATATTTCCAGCATTAAAAATAATACCTTGGATTCTCAGGATTGACGAGCATCCGTTTAGGGGATCTTCTTAGATAGGTTATTTTTGTAACCTTTTCCTAATTTTTTATTTTACATTTCATTGCTGAAATTTGGCCTTGAAAGGTCATGGCAAATATTTAAAAAAGTTCAGCCGCGTGGGTAACTTAGAAATACGAAAAATATTACATATTTTTTTAATGATTCTTGGTGGCAGATTAGTTATCATTACCCGAACACGCAACTTTTTTTTATTATAATCTGAAAATATCTGGTTTTCCTTCGATGAAATTTTATTCAAATATATATTACTTGTGGAGCAAAATAAGTGTACTGTATGCCATTAACAAAATAATTTCCATTAATTTTATTTGCGCGACTGCAGATCTTATATTTAACAAGAATATATAAGCGTAACTAATGCGCCTATATGTTGGGGCAAATTTACGCAGTAAATTACAAGGCTGCTGTTAAAAGTGTCATTTAAAAGGAAAAGTAAGAATGTTTTCATATTCTAGCTGAATGTACAGTTTATTTGAAATGGTTGAAGAGTTCACCAAATATATCGTAACATGTTAACAGTTTATTTGCATTGGTTGAAGAGTTCACCAAATATATCGTAACATGTTAACAGTTTATTTGAAATGGTTGAAGAGTTCACCAAATATATCGTAAC
>PNEQ01066297.1:0-18394 GCA_003012365.1 Medauroidea extradentata | reverse complement strand
TATAGCGAGTTACTAAAAGGTTCACTCTCGAGCAAAGAAAACAAACTAATTGAGAAATTTGCATTTAATTCCCACTTTACACAAAATACAAGAAACACAATTCGATCGCCAATTTGGCTCATTGCACTAATTAAACAAAACTCTTTATACTCATTTCAAGGCTGTGTCGAATCGTTCTCACCACTCACCATCCTTACCACGATCTTGTACCTTGATCTATCAATTACCTTTATTCAACTTCATTCACACCATTCACGCCCCTCTTTAGCTCGACGGATTTTGTGAATAATTAGCGACAGTTATTGACGCCGTCTTTATTTGAACCTCCCCCGACGTCTTGTATTATGCACACCCACTTGACGACCCAACTTGACCGACGGCCGTCCGCTACCGGTTTCAGAGTTCTTTACCAGGCAATTAAACTCCCCCAACGTACCTCCTCAGTCTCAAATTGCAGAATATTCGCATCACTGGTCATCCGGCCACATCATTATGAGGGACGGGAAGACTCACCATAACTCCGCCTACCGCAGTACCAGTTACTCTCAAAAAGAGTCACTGCTAGACGATCCTTACACTCAGGATGCTCTCGTTCACTCGGTCGCAACCCGCGACCGTCCTGCTACCTGCCCACCGCCTTGTAGCTCCTTCCAGGCCCCTCGGTTCACCATCAAATATTCTCAGGCTTCTAGCACCTCTGCTGTTTACTCCACCTAGACCTGAACTAGAGTGAGCGCCTTCCACTCGAGTCGCGAGTCATCAGGCCGCTCTCCCAGCGCCCCTACCCTCGGCAGATGGAACTAAGCCTCCCCCCCTCCCCCAGGCCTTCCCCTCCATGGCCAGTGGAGAAGCAGAACCAGCGGGGAAGGGGAAAACACAGCGCCATCAACCGGGGCTACCCTTCCCTCAAAACAATTTTCCCAGCCAAACTAAAACCACAGGAAAGAAGGAATCCCACTCAACCCTGAATAAGCCCCAGACAGAAACCTATAAAAACTTCACTACAATACTCTCAGGGCACTAAGACTCGCCCCAAGACCCACAGGGTCCGCTCATGGGTACCCAGTCAAGGTGTTTACTGACCATTAGCCACTAGTCTCGCTAATGCAGAAAGAACTGCACAGAATAGGGTCAGCCAAACGGCTGCAACTTAAGTTGTACAAGTACAATGTTACTCTTGAGTACAAGCCAGGGAAGGAAATGTTTGTAGCAGACCTGCTATTTCGGGCTTTCCTAGCTGACCCAGTATCTGAGGACCCTTCTATGCTCGAAATGGTACATTCATTGCAATGTTTGCCCTTCAACGATAGTGCTAAAGAGGAATTGGTAGCAGCAACTGCGGAGGACCCATCTCTCCAAGACCTAATCCGGTATTATCAACAAGGCTGGCCTAAACAGATAGCGCAGGTGTCCGCCAGGGTACAAGCATACTGGAAATGCAAAGATAGTGTGTTTGCAGAAAATGGTATAGTCGTGCTAAACGATACAGAAGCTGACTGTATTAGAGTTGTTGTGCCTGTTGCACTCAGAAGAAAAATGCTGAAACTCTTACACGAGGGACATTGTGGAAGAGATAAATGTAGTTGCAAAGGCAAAGCAGGCACTTTATTGGCCTGCAATGCATGACCATATTGATTTGTACATTAAAATGTGTAAGGTGTGTGAGGTGAATCAACCTGCCAAGCAGAAAGAACTACTGTGTAGTAAACCACCACCCCAGTTAAGGTGGGAGCAGCTGTCAACTGATATACTCGAGTATTGTGGCAAGAGTTACTTAGTCATAGTGGACCATTTTTCTTTGTGGTTAGAAATAATTTCTATCAAAGACAAATCAACCGCTTCTATAGTTGAGGCATTTAGGAGTGTGTGTGCAACTCACGAGAACCCCAAAACTGTATATTCTGACAATGTACCCTTCAATTCGTATACGTTCAGGCAATATTTACACAGTATTCACAGCACATTAGTCACCTCTAGTCCCAGATACCCGCAAAGCAACGGCCATGCTGAAAAGGCTGTCAGCATTGCCAAGGGAATCCTTCATAAGAGTCGTCTAGATTCTACAGACTGGAGGGAGTCGCTGACAGCATACAGGAATACCCCGATAGTTTCACTAAAGGCATCTCCAGCACAACTATTAATGAGTAGGAGGTTGCCCTGTGGGTTGCCAGTAACCAGGCAGAATCTTGAACCAAAAGTCAGGAGGGAATCAGGGAGAAGTTAGAGGACAACCAGCACAAAATGGCAGCATGGTACAATAGAAATGCCACACTTAGGTCAGACCACTTTCAGCCTGGAGACAGTATACTGATCAGTACAGGCAGGGGTGATCCATGGAGAAAGGGCAGGATTGTAGGAAAGCATGACGCACCTCGGTCTTATCGTGTGATGACAGGTCAGGGGACCATTGTCAGGAGGACGTCAAAACATATACATAAATCCTTTGCTCAGCCAACTGAATATCTGTCAGATGAAAGTGATGATTATGTAGGAGGGTTAGACTGCAAGGTCAGTGTTAAACCTACTGCAGACAATAAGTCAAACCATGAACACACAAACAATAATGATAGCAATATCACTGAGAGGTCAGAGAACGAAGATGAACCTTTCTATGGGCTTCATAGAAACAGGGAAAATGCAGGCGTAGGGGGTTACAAGTTGAACATCAGTAACTGTGAGAATGGCAGGGATCGAAACGCAAGTTCAAAAAAACCTAATGACGAGAGTGAACAGAACGTCACGAGGAGCGGTAGAGTTATCAGACAACCACATCGACTGATTAGCATGTAAGAAAGAAAGTCAAGATAAATTCATAACTTTTGTAGCTAGCAAATATTATCAACATAATGTTGACAACAAATGTTATTAACATTTTTTATAAATTGTAGTGTTACCACATGTTAGCAATTAACCCCGTTAGATGCCATGTTTGTTACTGTCCCCGTCTCTCTGCCCTCCGGCCCTCCAACCTCTCCATCTGCACTATCCCTACACTAAATTCCTCTTTCATACACTTTTCGTTTTTTTACACACACACACTTAGTTTCTGAAAAATCTGCACCTACCCCACTCTCTTTTACAAGTCTATCCTGTGGAGTCTCTTCACTGTCCTCCCACTTCTGATTCTAATATCTTGATCATTATTGATGTGTGTGTGTTACTACTACTACCTTTTGCTGTAGTGTCTATACTGACCATTGAAGATGAAGACTCTCTTCTTCTCTCACTCTCACATGCTGGGAATCCAAGGAATGTCATTTCATCAGGAGAGAGTGTGGACTTCTAATTCTTTCTTGTTGTTCATCCCATTCAGGATGTTTGTTTGATCCCCCGATTTTGACCGCTTCTTTTTTATTAACTGTTAGTCTCACTTGCCTTCCTGCATTCTCTGTAATTTCTTTAGACTCTTTAATGAGCCGCCTTCTGTTCCTGCGGAGCGAGCCTTTCTCCGTAGCTACAACGTGTGATCTTGGTGTGTCTGCGACAGTCTGAACTCTCCCGTAACATTTCATATTGGTGATCCACACTCTGTCCCCAACCATTAGAACAGGCAGATATTTGACTCTGCCTTCCCTATCATGTGATCGTCGGTTTCTCTTCTTAAGAGCCCAATACTTGCGCCGAAACTCTTGTAACGCTGTTTCTTCGTCCCACACAGGTCTGAGTTGTGTCAGCTTAACCGGCAGTGTATTTCTTAGCTTCCGTCCAAACAATAGCTCTGCTGGTGACAATCCCGATTCCAGTGGGGTACTTCTATAGGCAAGCACTCCCAGATTAGGGTCTTCTGATTTTAACAAAATACGTTTAGCAATGTCTACTGCTTTCTCTGCTTCGCCATTCGACTGTGGGAATTGCGGACTAGATACCCTATGGCAGAAACATTACTCTGTGGCGAACTCCTGGAATTCCTTAGATGTAAACTGGGTGCCCCATCTGTTCAAACAACTGCTGGGATTCCACGTCTGGCAAATAAGTTCTTCATCCTGATTATGACTGCCCCAGATGTTGTTTTGTCTAGGGTCACCGCCTCTAAGAACCTAGAAAAGTAATCTTGGACCACTAAGTATTGTTTCTGTTTGAGCTCCATTATATATCTGCTCCTAATACTTCCCAAGGTCTGCCCGACAGTGGTGAAAGTTTTAAGGTTTCTGCTTTCTGTGCGTTAATTTTGGATACATTTTTGGCAGTTTTCGACCATACGCTTCACTTCCATAAAGATGCGTGGTCACTACACCGCCTCGTTTGCTCGTTGACAACACTTTACAATACCCATATGCCCCTCATGTATCCTCTGTAACATTTCTGGATGTAGCTGTGCAGGGATAAAAGTCTGTATCCCTTTAATGATCAGCCCTTCATTTGTGTCAGCTGTCCTCTCAATGGCCAGTATTCAGAGCCTTTGTGCCACGATCCATGGATAATACATTCCTTCAGTTTCAAGCATTCTGGGTCTCTCTCTTGAGCCTCCTTGATCTCTTCTAGACATCTGTCTGTGAATGGTGTTTCAGCTATCATGTTGTGGATATACAATTATTCCTCCAAGGTCTCCTGCCCTTCCACTTTTGGTTTCGCGATTGGGGCATGAGAAAGAGTATCTGGTATGTGAAATGCTTTTCCTGGCACGTAATGAACTGTGTAAGAGAAACACATCAATCGCATCCGTTACATCTTAAGCCGGGCGGTTAGGTCAGCTAAGGGCTTCAATACATGTAATGTCACTAGAGGTTTGTGGTCGGTCAGAATCTGCACACATATTCTCTAAACTTCTTGCATGCTGATGTGTCCGCCAAAGCTTCCTTTTCAATTTGGGCATACCTGGTCTCTCGTTTCACTCAGATGCCTCGATGCATATGTGATGGGTCGCCAATCATTTTCTTGTTGCTGTTCCAATACTGCCCCTAGCCTGTAGGATGAGGCATCAGCGAAAATTCGCAGTTGTGACCCTTGCCTATAAAGGGCTAAAGTTGGTTGCTGTGTTAGTTCCTGCTTGATAATGTCCATGGCTTTTTGTTGAGTCCCACCCCATATTCACTCATTACCTTTCTTTAATAGTTCTGTTAACGGTTGAACTGTCTCCGACAACCGTGGGATGAATTTCCGGAGGTAGTTTGTAATTCCCAATATCCTCCGCAACTCCGTGACATTACTTGGCTCTGGCATTTCTCGAATGGCCTTTGTCTTGTCAGGATCTGGCTGAACCATTCCTTCACTTATAACATGGACAAGAAATTTGACCGCCTGCACCTTAAACTGACACTTGGTTGCATTCAGAGTAACTCCTTCCTCTTTTTATGAAGTACCAACTCCAATCGTCTATCATGTTCCTGCGATGTATTTCCGTAAATGAGGATGTCATCCACCTGGTTGACAACACCTATTATTCCCTGCAGTATTTCTTGCATTTTGCATTGGTAGTGTTCTGGCCCTGAATTTATACTAAACGGTAAGCGGTTAAAATAAAACCTCCCAAATGGTATTAGAAACGTAGTCAGTTTTGTACTCTCTTTTGCCAAAGGTATCTGCCAAAATCCTCGTGATGCATTCAATTTCGTGAAAATTTTTGCTTCACCTAACTGTGCAAGTGACTCGTCTACTGCTGGAAGTTGAAGACATTCTCGACACACATATTTGTTCAATTCTGTGTATTCCACACAAATTCTAACTGACCCATCAGTATTGGGCACCACCACCATCGGTGCACACCAATCAGTCGGTTCCTCAATAGGTGTGATTACCCCTCCCTTAACAATGTTATTAAGTTCCTGCTTTACCACATTCCTTAGTGGTAATGCAACTCTTTGTAGGGCTGCCACCGCATATGGCTTGCAGTTCCCCTCTAAAACTATTTCATATTCCTGTAAACAGTTCTCGGAATCTATCCACAATCTGATCTGCAATCTCAGTACTCACCCTGTTTCCATTCACCTCTTCTACAGTTTGATTGTCGTGCACTGTGACGATATTAAAAGCTCTCAATGCAGGTCGCCCTAGAAGTGGGATCTGTTGACTTTCTACGACATATATTTCTTGTTCACTGTGTTTGTTGTTGAATGAAAGCAAAGCTTTTGCCATTCCTATCATCTTGATGGCACCATTCCCCGCACCAAACAGTTTCTTGTTAGTTTTCTCTAGCACTATTCCTAAACTCTCACTTAACCCCAGTCCAATTACAGTTACATCAGATCCAGTAACCATTTTGAACCTAACCTCTACTTTCCCCACTGACAAGCGAACGAACCATGGTTCTGTAAAAATTTCCAATGCTGCAACTTCATCAATGTAGTAGTCACGTTGTTCACCCTCCTTAGTTTCCAACTCTTGTACTTGTGTATACATGCAGCACCTCTCATAGTGGCCTTTTCTGTTACACTTCCGACATATCATCTTGTCTGCAGGACACTTAAACCAAGGATGTGTAGGTGTCACTCCACACTTGGAACATCTGCTAGTTGGTGTTTCTGTATTTGAATGACAAGTCGCCGTGTTTTGTTGTGCAAACTGTGGGCAGCGATAATTTCTTGGACAGATACTGTTAATTTTTGTTGGCCGCCTAGCATCAGACCCACCATGTCGCACAGCCTCAATAGAAATGTCGGGTGCCGGTCGCACTGCCTGCTGCTGTTGTCTCACTGTTTCGGCCTGTTGAATTCTTTTTACCGCCTGCTCGGAGGTTAATCCACTGTCCATTTGTAGCACCTCCGATAACTTATCATCCGACACTCCAATAACCAGCACTGTCGTAATGAGTCCATCTTTTAGGTTATGCAGTTTAAAAGTTTCCGCCAGTTTAAAAGCATCATTAATGAACACATCTGCAGCCTCGCTTTCTTGTTGCCTGTGTTTGAAAAATCTATATCCTTCATAAATAAGGGTTTTGTTCCCCGAAAAAAATTAGTCAAATTTTCCTTTCGCTACTGTATACTTTTTTACCTGATCTTCTTTGAAGGCGAACGAGTCTAACATTTCATCAGCCTCAGGTCCTATGCAGTAGAGTAACATGTTTACTTGCGCGTCGTCTGATTTTTCACTGAGTCCCGAATACTCCACTCCGGTGGGGTTCGGAAATCAACATTTTCTGGCGGCACAATCTGAAATTGTGGTGCACCCGCCATTGTGATGCGCGACTCCGCCGTTTGTCACTGTAATTCAATTTACGACTTGACCGGCAATTCCCAAGATACCAAGGCGTTTTCGCGTCGAATCAAGGGTGCTGTGACCCCACACCTGACACCATGTAGTGTTATCACATGTTAGATATTAACCCCGTCTGACGCCATGTTCGTTACTGTCCTTGTCTCTCTGCCTTCCGGCCCTCCAACCTCTCCATCTGCACTATCCCTACACTACAGAAATATTAGCAAAGTTAATAACAGAATGTTGGCAACAATGTTGATAACATGTTGTTGTCAACAGTTTTAAAGAATTTTTACAACATTGTTAATAACTTTGTTGAAAACACGTGCTAGTAGCAATGTTATCGTTGGTGTAATCTGGCCTTAACGGCAACAAATACTAGAAACAAAATACAATCGCTGTTCATTGGAATACACACGTCTGATTTCCAAACTACAAGCACCAATCACTTTGCGGAAGACATAAATGTATATAGGGAGAGAGAGAGAGGAGGAAATAACTTCAGCCTCCCCTTGGGATGAGACAGAACACGTTGACCTTCGTTACAATTTCATCTCTTCACTTCTGTTGCCATTGAATTTACTGTTTTTAAATTGCATTGAGATTGAATACTAACACCAAAATTAAGCTACCACAACATTGACAATTATTGCTGTAAATTTCTGTGTCTGTTTTACTTTTCTTCTGGAACTACCTCAGAATAAACATTTAAACAGTTTAAGTAGGCTTGAATGTTATCTGAATATATTTTCTTTTGAGTCGAGATAATTTCTTTGCAGTTGGGTACGCCAAAAAATAGAGTTCTCTGCATTTTAATGTTATTTTAACCGTAATTATACAAAATATATTTTTACTCCGTCATTAAATATTACATGTGCTGAAGGTTAGACATTTATCTTAGATTCCACATTATTTTGATTGCAGTAAACGTCTGATTAAGCTATACTTCCGTGAGTAGTCTTACGCTTCCGGAATAGACTTAGGCCATAGGTCATACGTAGCCAATATTTTACTCAATGACATGTAGGCTATAATAGTTCAGAGCAGTATAAAAAACTAAGCATTTGCCTTTTTCTCGTAGGCACAGCCGTAGAAGAACAGGTGTGGACACTTGCCTGGAAAATTGACCCCCTTGTTGTTTGGCTTTGGATAATGCTATACATTTTTGGCGCTGCAATCCGGGCGGTCGGACTCAAACTCCGCCCACTTCCCTCCCACCAAGATAAAACAATTTATCAAACCGTATTTTTTTTAACAATTTATGAAATATTTCCTTCGCTCACAATTTTAAAGCATGGCTCCAGCAATCTTTATTTTCTTTATAATGTTAACAATTGAAAAAAGTGGGCGGAGTTTGAGCTCGACCGCCCTATCCGCAGCGCCAAAGATGCAGAACATTCTCTGTAACTTGGCGAAATGCAGCCAAACAACAAGGGGGTCAAGCAAAATACAAGCAAATCACAAAACATTTTGGATTTTATTGCAATCATAAACAGTACCTTAATAACTTTTCACATGTTTTTAATTGTCAGCTGGAAAGCACATGTTGGCAGAAGGATACATAATGTAACTTTCTTGTTTTTCAAAAAATTGAATTCTTATGCGGTGTGGCAATGTTGGGTGCGGGGTGCTGAGGCACTTCTCTTCTAAGTGTTAGGCCACAAGAATTTATCTTTGTGGTTTTGTTTCATACTCTCAAAAAAAAAACTATGACTGCCAGAGAAGCAATGCCCACTACACTAATTAATACCCACAGCATGGTGAGTCAGTTCTGTTGGGATTAATTGCCACCAAGTCAGGCTTTTAACATGGCAATAATTCAAATAAACATACTGTACAAATTTTATACATCCGTTAAACACTTTATTAAATGTGATGACAGCAGCAGATTTCTTGTATGTTATTAAGTATTTGTTTGTGTTCTGTGTTCCTATACTATTCAACCGATTACAAAAAAATATTTGGGGGGTGGACAAAACGAAACAGATTGGTAGAATAGGGTACCCAAAAAATTAAGTGAAAAAAATAATCTTTGGCGAGTTGTTTTGCACGGACCCGCAAAAGTTTCTGGCAAAAAAAAATACTAATTTGGGAGAGGTGGGCCGAGGTGCAAAACAGAGTAAAGAGGCAGACTCAGGTAACCAAACAAATTCAATGAATGGAAAAAAAAAAAAAAAAAGACTTGGTGAGTTACATGTGTATCCACGAAGGTTTCTACAAAAAATAATTTATATCCTGAGGGAGGTGGGTGGGAAGAGGAAGGAGGGTGGTACAGGAGCAGAATGGGATACCCAAAAATTTAGTTTAGCAATTTCCTTTCTCAAAATGTTTCTAAGATTATCATTAATATCATTTTGCATATTTTTTTCAAAAGCAAAACTTCTTTGTTTCAGATACATTATTGCATTACATTGATAAACTCCCTTGAACGTAGTCTCAGATATCAGCAAGTATTTAATATAATGCTCACTCTAAGTTCTTTTGCTTCTACTGTTTTAGTAATAATTTTTCATGCTAAAACTAGAGCAGATATCAAAAATCTGTTCGGCAGTTTTGTTTAAAATGGCTATTGCTGTGATAGCTAATTTCTTTCAAAGCAAGAAATTATACGGTTTCAACTAAAAAGTCAACTAACCAAATTTTTGTTAATTACATAATTAGCTAAATTTACTCCTTGAAAAAATCAGCCAACATGAAGGAGATGATATTAAACAAAATTGCCAAACACATTTTAAATACTGTACCTGCTCTAGTTTAGGCATAATATTTAATATTGTTAAAAAAGTAAAAACAAAAGAGCATGGCTTTAAGCTTATTACTTCAATATTTTGAACAATGTGTGTAAAGTTCACTTCACTGTGGTTGTTGTTATGTCTAGTGATTATTTATTTTTATGTGTCATTTGGAATGTTGTATATAGTAACAACAGTTTCCAGAGTAGCGTGATCAGAAGTTCATCCAGAAGTCGCTCTCGTGACTTATTGTATGTTTGATAACGTTACTAAAGTTATTGTTAAAATGCCATACTTAGCTACAAAATCATTCAACCAATTTCAAATAAATTTCTCCAACAGTATTTATCAAAGTATAAACTACGCCAACGCTTTACAGGGGGCAAGGAGGGGGGGGGGGGCAAATGACGCCCCTGGATTGAGCATTTTAAACGTATAAAATATATTTTTTGTATTTTGCTATTTAAATAATCACCAAAAATAATATTGCCCCTCTTCCCAAGAAAAAACCTAAAATGACGCCCCTGGCCTAGAGAACTGTTTTTCTGTTCTTTCTGTGACAGTGTCTCACAAATTATAGAAAACTTTTGTCTCCTCTAGGAAAAAAGGAAAAATATTCCTGCCAAATCTGGCACACCAGTAAATATTTTGAATTAAAACACAAAAAATTAATTTAATATGCCCCAATTCCAACCAAATATAGGTAGTGGTACACCGAAACCTACTATACGTACCATGTAAATTAATTGTAATGCAATATTATTTACAAAAGTATAATCACTAAATACTATGGTAGCCTCTTATTTTACAGTGGCCTACACTTTCTTCTAAAATTTTACGCAGTGATCTGCCGTTTCATTACACAGGACATGGGACCCATGGCTTGTAATAACTTCAGAAGGACTGCTGTAGTTAAGTCAATAAAACTATTTACAGGGCAGAAACGTAAAATAATTAATTTCAAATTTATGCAAAGCTATACTTCACAATGATTACAACTTACCTCATAGCCATGAGGAGAGCAACCCTCGCCGGAGCTGGTGTCAATGAAAATTCCAATATTCTTGAAACAGCCCAGATTGCTGAGCTTCTCGCGTGTCTTGTGTGCTTTCAAAATTACTTCCTGAAGGTTCCTTGCCTTCATCAAGTCTTGCACGCTCTGAACAATGATATCATCTTTTGTCCTGCCCAAACCATCAATGCTGACTTTGTCCACACGAGCCTACAGCATGTATAAACAATAACCATTTTATTGCAACTGCATAGGACACACAGACCATGTGCAATAGAAACAAAATATGCTTACAAAACAATATTAGTAAAATATACTTACAGATTAAAAAAGGGTGTCCCTGACCTCATGTATAAACTGTACAAGCAATATAAAACTGATCTTTGTAAGACCAACGTGAAACCATAAAACAAAGTGTGGGTTGAAGTCGACAGGAGCATGCTTGGACACACCAGGCAGTCAGTTGTGTTAGGGACACACATTTTCAATAACCGGCAGGCCCACAATTCACAATGAAAATTACCAAGAACAATAACAAATGTCATTATTTTTATATTCTTAGAAGAACTTCATGAACTTATTGTGTATATTACTAAATTCAGCTCATCTAGTTGTTTAGATTCAGTCTCATGAAACTTGTCATATTTCAACCAGTTTTATTCTAAGGGAGCATAGCATATTAGCAGTTAGTTACAGATTAAACAATGTACTCCACATTCTGTGGTCACATTTTCCACCAAAAATGTTCAACATCTAAACTTGTTACTTGCACTGCTGAAAGTTGACACAATGAGACTTCACTGAACATAAATTCATTGTATAACAAGATACAAGTTATTTCTGTTTAAATTATACCTGGTTCCTTATTCAATTTATGCTGCTTTCATAAAATTTTGACAGATATAATGTGGTGGCCCTATGCGAGAATGGTACAGTCGATTTGAACACCAGAGTTTAAACAACCAACACAGATTTGAACTACAGAGTTTATACAGAAGTTAACGTTACTATAGAATTCTTCGCAATACTTCAATTTTATAGATAACCTTTAATGAACAAAAATTACTCCACATCTACAAACTTTCTTGAATACTGCTACGTGATAAAGTATATGTTTTTTATACATATTTACAACACATTAACATCTAAAATTTGAATTTTTGGAGAACAACTTCTTCAATTTTTTTTAGATTAAATTTACAAGTTTCCTCTTGATACATCCCTAAAGAAAGTTTTCGTTAAATATATATATATTTTTTGAAAGAGTTCATTACATATTTATTTTTGAGGAAAATTCATAAAGTACATTTAGTTTCAGCCAAAATGTTATTGAAAGTCACAGAAATGTCACAAAGCAATTTTTAGATTTCGGCTCCTGGCTCCAATAACTTTGACCAAAAAAAAAAAGCACAGGTGGTTAGTCATCCAGGTAGGATAAAATAAAAATTCATTACTTTAGAAGTAATTGAAATAAACTGTGACTGGGTCCTAAAGTAGCTCCAAATGTTTTTTTACATATTTAGTAAACATCAATATATGCACCATAAGTAACATGAGAGACGTGTCAGCCTGCCGTTGTTGATAACTGCACTGATGCAAAAATGTAGATCTGGTAACATAACAGTGTTTCGAACATTTGATTCTTGACAAATCATCACCTTTTCCAAAACCAGCAGAAAGGCAACTCCCCATCTAAGAAATCTTGCTCGATTCTGCATAAAGACACAGTGCACCAACGTAATAAAAAATTACATCGTGAAAAAATGTTGCATCACTGCCGCTCCAATAAACATTTCAAGTTGTTCAACTTGTATGACCAAGTCAGAACAAAATATGTTTGTTAGGCTACTTCCCAAGTTAAGAATACATTAAAGCTGGAACACTGTATAACCTAAATATGGGCAAACTATATGTCTAATGCCAGTAATTTTCAATGACCCCTACCAATGCCTTTCACAAGTATGTTGCTGTGATCAAGCAGCCTACGAGTCCGAATACAAGTGTACATATCTGCCACGTGCCCACTTTTACCTCACCCGCTACAAAGTACAGTCATCAATGTCCATCATTGGCAGAGAGAAAGTAAATTTCCTACATTTTGTCAGATACATGCAATTTCAAAATGACACAGCAGTCTCATTTTCTCATGACAAGAAAATATGTAAAAGAAATTAAAGTAGTAATACAGTTCAGTTTAAGAAAAGTCCTCTTCAATGAATGTAAAACTCAAAATCAAGAAGTATTACCTGAACATTTTCCATATTAAAATTTCTGAAAGGTTTTCTGCCATGTACAGGATGACTGCTTGCCAGACCCTGAAAAAAAATTACAAAGACTTAAATCACCCTTTTTGTGGAAAGTAGAAAGCTCAATTTTCAGATCACAGTTGTTTCTACCACGAGGAAAAAAAAACTTAAGTGTAACACTTTTAAATCAAAAGTAAACATTAGTACTGTCACAGCTTGAAGTCCTGACAGTTTAATTTTGTTTATTTTAATATTTACTCATCCTTAATAATCTACTTTGATTGAAAAGTTAATGTTTTGTTTCTTATTTTAATGTTTGAAGTATATGTAATTTTTCATGGCCACAAACCACTTTAAATTAAGCTTTGTGAAATTATGTTACTTCTATGAATATCTGAGTTATGTATTTACTATCAGGGTTTGAACTGTTAAATGAAGGTTTTTCTCTGTGATTTGTAATCAACTAGATGGCAAACAGGAAGGGGTAAAGTCCTTATGGGCCATTTGAAGCTGAGTATAGTAAGGGGCCCTTAGGCTAGGGCGCAGCACACTCGAAATTTTCAACCAATCATGACCCAGCACGTCTGCTACGTGTAAACCAGAGGCCATGGCCGCCATTTTATAAGGAATATTTACTTTATTGTTGAATTTTCGTAGCCTTTGTAAGAGTATATAAGTTTATTTCAATATCTTTAAATTGTAGTTTTCTTCCTGAATAACCTATGAAGAATGATGTGCGCTTATTTCATCCACATTTATAGTAGGTAGTCGAATATCGAGAAGAGATGATGACTTGGAAAAATGTTTGTTGTGTGCCGGTTTGCAAATCGTTTTGGACACAGCATACCTATTTCTTCAGGTTCGTTACGTAAGAAATAGCTTGAAAGAATTGGAAACAGAAAACTTGTTTCGTAGCCGAAAGAGACAGTAAAGTACTACAGAATTTGTGAGTCATTTGTTTTTTTCGAATGCTGTGATCCTGGCACGAAGTATCTTAAAATTTACAGTTTACCATCAGTAAATTTACCAGGTAAGTCCTAGATGCGTGTATTATCCTATACATGCATTTTCATGTTTTTCTTTTGGAAAACTTTATTGGATTTTATTTGTGTGCAGGGTTTGTGGAAGACCATCACTGCAGAATTCATTTTGTTATGGACGTACAGCAACTGCAGTTAATTGCTAAGGTAAGCTAACTTTATTGTTTGATAATTTTCGGTATGCCTATGCGAGAAATTCTAATTTTCTAACTTCGAAATTGTCTGTTTTTACGTTAGGTCAGGTTATGTTTCATTGGTTAGGTTTGGTTATTTTACCATTAAAGTTGTACACTTTTCGTTAGGTTAGGTAAGATAAGGTTACCTAACTTTACTTAAGGTAATCTAGCCTAACATTACCTAATCTAATGAAAAACTTACTGGTGAAATAACTTAACATAACTTAAATTAAATTCCTAATTGAACATACAGAAACAAAAAAAATATTTTTTTTGAAGTTTGTAAACTGCTATTTTCTTTCCGTATAATAGATTGGCCGGTACACTATGAGTAGTGTTTCTTCACAAAAATCACTAGTGTTGTACGAGATAATATGTCAGTACAACAATGGCATAACGTGCTAGCAATGTTACGATATGTGCTGTGTGGTACTAGCCTGTGTCTGGGTGTGCTGGAATGTTACTAGGTGTGGTATCTATGTGTGCTGGGATGTTTATGAGTGTGTAAGCTTGTATCTGTGTATGCAAGTGGTGTGTCTGGGTGTACAGTATGTGTCTGGGAGTGTTAGGGTGTGCCCGTGTGCAAGTGTGTCGTGTGTGGCTGGGTGTGCAAGTGTGTGTCTGGGTGTGCAAGTGTGTGTCTGGGTGTGCAAGTGTGTGTCTGGGTGTGCAAGTGTGTGTCTGGGTGTGCAAGTGTGTGTCTGGGTGTGCAAGTGTGTGTCTGGGTGTGCAAGTGTGTGTCTGGGTGTGCAAGTGTGTGTCTGGGTGTGCAAGTGTGTGTCTGGGAGTGATAGGGCGTGTTTGAGTGTGCAAGAATGCAACTAGATGTGAAGGGATGTGTCTGGAAGTGCAAGATTTTATTGGGGTATATCAAGGTGCGCTTTGGGTGTGTTGGGGTGTGCCCAGGTGTGACGCAGTGTGTCTGAGTGTGCAAGTGTGTGTCTGGGTGTGCCGGAGTGTATCTGAGTGTGCAAAACTTACTTACAGGTACTACAACTTGTTCATCTCATACTACAGTGTAAGAAAATGAGTTTAATTGTTGGGAACACATAACTAAATATATTATATTCATTTTTAAACATAGCACAAAACAGACACAAGCAAGCCATAAAGTAGCTAATTTGAACGTTATTTCAACATTCTGCCATTGTAGAACATGCTGACATACTACACCTAATTTTTGACATAATACAGTGTAAGTAAATTAGTTTAATTGTTGGGAACGTTTGGGAGAGTTGGTGACTAAGGATGGTTGAAAGGTTTAGGAAGGTATTGGTATGGCATTGAGGAAAAGGTTACAGCTTGCCACCAGACAGTTGCCCAATAGCCCAATTGCATGTAATATTAATATTATTAGATCATATCATTTGCTGTACTTTATGATTGGTTAGCAGTAGCAAATTAACATTTAAAAAACATTTAAAGGTTCAAATAGGAAGAAGCGCCAAGAAACTAAACTCGTGTTTAAAAATAGTAGGCTGTACAAGTTCAGTCATCATTTCAGCGTCATATTTCTATTTCTTCTTTTGTGACTTTTTCCATTGTATGTTAACGACAAAGGTACGTAATTTTCTGGATAAATTTTGAGTCCTACATATTAAATATTGCAATGTTTTACATTCATCACTAATAAAATTTAAAATATCGTATTTGTAAAAAAGTTGTCCCCTGCTTTCAAATGCTGTGCCCGAACTAGTTTCTGACCAACTGTTACCTTCTTTGGGTCATTCAGTATATCAAGATAATTTTATTAGAACAAATCCATCAAGCACAGTTCCTGTTCAACTTAATATTGCAAGGGAGAGTGAAACACCTAGCGTAGTTTATAACCTATTCATAGTGACTGTGATGAAGATCGTATCAGACTACCTAAATAGGAGAGAGGTAAATAAAACAGATATTAACTTTTGTATGTAAACATTTTACAATTTAATTGAAAAACTTTCGTACAGTTGTTTTCTCAATTTTGTAAACAATGAAAATTATTTCCTTTTGAATATATGTGTCAAACTGAAACCCTATTATTGGCAAAAATCATAAACACAATAGAAAAAAGTGTAGGAACAAAACAAGCCATAATTTTTGGTTGTCAACAAAAATGTTAAAAACAAATAATTCCGAAATAGAAATGTAGTGTTAGAAGTGATGGCATAACCTATATCCAAAATACTGTTCAGTCTGTCATGTATCCGTACTTTCATTTATTGTAAAGAAAACACATACGGTACCTAGTTGCAGAATATGTCAGATCACACGAACAAGGTTCGTGAGAAATCCGTGTACCGTAGGGGAAATATTTGTTGGGAAAAATTCATGATCTGCACACAGAGGAGTTGCTGCACTCACATGCAAGCTGTGCAATTGTACATTACTTTTCAGTTTTAATGATTTTTCCTTATTTAAAGCTTACTCTTATTATGCTTAAACATGTAGGCTATAAAATTATGCAATAGTATGGAGGAAAATTTTGAGCCAAAATTATGTATTCTGGGGAAATAGGATAATGTTCTCAGGGACATGTTCTGCACCTCTGCGGAGATCAGTGCTGCCAAATATTAAACCATCCTGAAAGTTGACACAAAATATCTGTGACAGTATTTATTATTAACGCTCAAATTATCAAAAATAAATCCTAATAGAATATTGACTCTTTTTATTAATGTAATGCTAACACAATTCTACTGCATGTACCCATAACATGACATTGTTGCCTGTTTAAAGTTTTCATTTTGATAGTGAAAATGATGAGGATGGTAGGCAACTAGTACCTAATTAATATTTTTTATGTATCTGCTATATCAGTTTGTTGATGAGGGAAATGTTGAAACATCTATTTATAAAGTGGATTCCCATTATTACGAGACTTGATAATGTCACAAAAAATTGTTGAAACTACTCAATATTATATCCTAGTCAACAAAATTTCTAGACTTAACGTCTTGAAAATAATTGTTAGGTAAAATGTTATCGAAAATCATTAGTTGAAGCAAAATTAAATATATGTACAGAAAATTTTTTGCAACTATTTTCAAGCACTTTTGTAATAAATAATTAGTTGCTTGTGTTGGCTTATTAGCTTTGTCAGCAGTTTGTTTGGAAACTATAGAGTACAAGATGTACAGCCGTGTCAAGGTCACATATTGTACAGTACCTATTACTATAGCACCATACCCCTTTACAATTTCCTTCACAAATAATCATTTATGCAGAAATATGTTTCATAACTGGATGTAAATGTGAGGACAATATAAATCAACCTCAAGTTACAGAGCAACCTATGAGTGTGGCAAAAAAATATAAAAGGGTGTCATACTCCTTTTGTAAATAAATAACTTGAGTGAAACACAAGCGGCAGAAATAACACTGAAAAATAAATGTTTTTATGACCTAATTTCCCAAAACCTAACTATTATTGCATTAATGTAATTCGAAATATTGGTGTGAACAAAAATAAAACAATCACAAGCTACAAGGCAAACGGGTGAGCATGTCAGGAATATTAAATGATGTCACATGTTTTGTAAACAAACATTTTAAGCGAAACACACTCTGCAACAGGAACTCCGATAAATAGTTTTGTGTCTTAGTTATATGCAAACTGCTTTAAATGTGCGTAAATTATAGAAAATAAAGTAATGCCTAATTGCACATGTTTTACGACTAATCAGAAAACATCTGTTTATTTGCCACTCAACTTGTGAATGTACAGCTCGGTTGTAAAATATGCAATATTAAAACAGTACTGTAACTAAGACTTACTAGTTATGAGCGTGACGAACATTTTATTTCTGAAAATGGTAGAGGCACGTCAAAACAAAGTGCCTTTTCAATTTATGAAAACTTTTCACTCATACACTTGTGGCGTGTGGTTCGCCACATGCTTATTTTGATTGACTTGCAGTGGTTGCCAGTGGTTGATTGCCGATTATGTATTTATGGGAACTTGTTTGTTGGCGTGATATCCGAGAAGAGCCGAAGTACGAGGGACTATTTGCTTGCGCGGAGTGGTGCGGGGTCTGCTGGATTCTCCGAGCCTTCCTACGGCGGTGTTCGT
>PNEQ01066294.1:0-13557 GCA_003012365.1 Medauroidea extradentata | reverse complement strand
GAGAGGAACCAATAGTGAGAAGATTCAGAGGGTTTGGAGAAGGACTGAGAGGGGTAAACAGACAATGCTTGTGAGAACGGTACGGGAGTGGAATGGCCTGCGGGAGGAGTTGGTGACCGTGAAGGGGGCTGGGAGGTTAAGAAGAGGTCTGGAGGGTTTGTAGTGTAGGGATAGAGCAGAGTTCACTCGCCACCGGGCGTAGCCCAATTGCGAGGTTAAACATTATTATTGATAAAATGCCAAACAATACCCAAAATAATTTAATATATAATAGCAAATTCAATACATCGAACATAAGGAAATAACTAAAATAAACAGGAAACAATAAAGGCCTAAGTGGTGGGTGGACTGCCTCAAAGTAGATTCATCACATCTGCTTTTCACACTGTGAGAACCAATCCACCACGTGTGACATATACCAGCCGGTCGAAGTCACAGCGGAAGTTAAGCAATCTTAATTTTTGAACCTCGATGCGTACATCTTATATTAATTTTGGCACAGTGTACTTGGCACACTAAATGATCATTGAGTGAAACCACCCTAGTACCTAATTTCGCAACACAATTCGCCAGGCGTACTGAAGGCCAACATTCAGTAACATAGATAAGTAACAATCATCTCAACATACAAGGTGCGGTATCGAACATACCGAAATATCCACCCCCAAGACATAATAAGAGTCTGGTAGTGTAATATCTAGGGAATATTACTGGCACCCTGTCACAACAGCCCATTAGTTCAGAAAACAGCTTGGTTCACTATCCCGATCGCACCCTACGACAATAAGAATTTAAACTTCTATTTAACACAAAAATTCCACAAACTGTTCAAAAAGTTTTACAAGCAAGATTATACCAAAAAACAAGACACTACAACAAGTTTCTCTTCCTTAAAATTTCATTTCAAAGGCTACACCAGCCACAAGATACCGTACGCAAAAAGCAGCACCACTACGTTGGTTTACATTTTAAGTTTTGAAAGCAATGAACATCCATACACTTTAAACAATCAAAGGAACTGCTCCTTGTGTAAAAAGCCCGCAATTGCGGGGGACAAACAAGGAGCGTATACAATATACAAAAATTCTAAGAAAATGAAGCATTCAAAACCTTTCAATATGTGTCATTATTCTCACCCTTCTATACACTGAGATCAACATACACTGATTGTGTGGTTTCACCATTTGTCAAACAGCATAGCAACAAATTAGACTGAATGTCTACTACTACAAAGTTGAGTTGCGTTTAAAGCACAATTTAAAAATAAAACATGTTCTAAATTTTTCAAAGATCAATATTCACTAAACCTGAATTTTATATGTCCTATTCATTCCATGTAAGAACATGTGTACGTGTCACTTGTTTTTCGTTAACGTCATTTATTTTTACATATGCCCAATATCAAAAGGGACATTTGAGAGAAAAACATTCAATGCTATAACAATTTGCAAAAGACAACTATTGGCAAGCATGAAGGTGAAGAGTATTACATCACAAGACACCACCAATAGGTGTAAATATAAGTAAACTTCCTAACGAACAAGTATGGATCCCATGCATATTACATTACAAGTAAAATGTGGGTGTATGACATGGCTATATGATCTATAAATAATCCTTCACAATGGATTATATCTTTAAATACACAAATATAGGATTACATTAGATATAAAACTATCCAAAATATAATTACACTATTGACGAACAATCTCAAGCATTGCATTGCTTCGATGATACCAATTAAAATACCAAATTGCCCACCAACTCTACCGTATTTTTCCAAATAGTACAAAGGCTACAGCATCAAAATGTGTCAGCAGAACACATAAGAAAAAGTTTCTAATACAGAGATAATTGCAAATGTGCAACGACAGAAAAGTTCATTATTAAACCTCCAAAACATTTTAAAAGATTAAACCATGGAGTTCCTTATCCCTTATGGCAAGTATCGTCTCATCCACGGGCTCCAACTTTCAATTTACCATTATCAAAAGCTTGATTTTTAAATCATCAAAATTTAACACAAAAGCATTTAGAATAAATGTGAAACACGTGACAAAACCTAACACGAAAATTTTTACCAGGCGGCATCTGAAACCTCTTGTAAATATTAATATATATTTTTAAAAAATGAGAATAGAAACAATTAATCTTGACTCATGGCAGCAGCCGCCTTGCCATCATGGGGTAACTATGTTCCCAATCTAATTACACAACAAAAGCTGGAGCTCGAGCACTTACTTCCTTGAAGACAGCAGAAAAGGCAGTGAAGACCCCATACCTACACACGTCGCTAAACGTGGCCAAGGTTTAACAACGCGCATGCACTGGGAAGAGGAGAGAGGAAAACCAAAGAACACATATAGTCAGAACACATATAGTCACAGAGAAGAAAAGAAAAACACGCAAGTCGAGCTAGAGCCGACATAGAGCATTCGGCATCTTAGTTCACATAAAGCACGGCCGCGCACCACTGTCAAAAAGGGCGAGGAGACTGTGCAGGGCGGAAAAAAAAAGTGGCTGGCAGCAGTTCAGGCACATTACAGTTGATAATTAGGAAGAGGTTGGAGAAGCACACAGACTGATAACATTAGCAGGAGATTGGAAACAAGTTTGTGACAAAGAAAAAGGAAGACAGAAATAGGATGCACATACAAAAACTTCTTTTTCTTAGCAAATATTGAAGACAGTGTTTAAGAGAGAGGGGTGTTTGGCAAATACATGGCTCAACACAGACATTGCTCCCCTTCACCATCAACATAACATTTACCTTGAGATGTGAATTCTCCAGCTTGCCATTGAATACTGTACACGGGGAGAGGAGGCATGCCAAATAAAAAATATATTAAACACTCAACTGAACAAACCAGCAGTTACACAGTTTCAGAGGATTAGTATTGATGATTGTAAAATTTGTACCAAGTTTAGTATAACAAATGTAGAAAGTACAAGTCCTACACTACGCAGTCAAATCTGCAGGTGTGAAATTTTTCTGTGATATACATTCGTACAACTTTAATTAGAAATAAGTTTTTAATTTCGTAGAATATACAGTTTTTAGTAAATGTAAACTGTCTGCTTAGGGGTGGTTGACCACGCTCAATATTTTTTGGTACAGTTTGAAGAATTTTTTTCTTCTTCTTCCCTTCAACATATGTCGACTGATGAAGATAATATTCTAATGTCACACCTCTCTCCACTCCCTTCATCCAACTTGTATATATTTTGTCAGACTTTTGTAGATTATTATGGCCTGTGTAGTTACTAGACACAACAGCACATTACAACATTCAATTCAAAAGATTGTATTAAAGTTCTCAACACTTTTAACTACATTTTGATAGAAATTTCAAATGAAACTAAAACTTGTTGTACACTATTGGCTTTGTCTCTTAATTCATACAATAAAAAAAACTGAATAAAAAAGTTCAACACAGGTCTTCATGATTATCTGTTTTTAATAAAGTGTAGTCAAATAGATTTGTACTTATATAAGTCAATATGGAATATAATTCAATGCAAGTGTGGGAAATATGTGTGTAAATGAATCTGGTATAATTAATCAGCAATTTGTTAAGTTTAGTAGCTGAACAGATAACCAAGAGTTGACTATTCTCTGCAACACTGATGAATCTTAACAAAGGGGTTCTACAGTAAATGTTTTAAAATAACACTGCTTCAAAGAGCTAAAAAATTACATTTGAGACTGTTACCCTTTTAAGGTTTTTTGTAATATATAGAAACTTAATTCTTTGGATGTCTGGTCAGATAATCAAACTACGACAATTGAGGCACCAAGAGGCTAAGGAGGTTAAATTAATTTTTTTGTTAAAATAGAGTTAAGTTCCGAAATGTGTTTGAAATGTACACAAAAATGTTGTGGCCAAGGAATATAAGCGAGAGTTTGATAGATGCTGACATATAGTGGAGACAAATTCAAACATGCACTTAACTCTGTATTTTCCTTGGAGGCCAATGGCTGTAAAACAATTTATAGAAGACAAGAGTGATATCTGAAACTTAACTCCATTCATTGGCTTCCAAACATAACAGATGGTTTGTTTATGTTGCAGTAAAGAGAACGAGCTATGATGTGATACTGTTTCTTAAAAATTTTATTGTATTTGTAACTAATTAATGCAGAAATCATAGATCCATAGAACAATATTTCAGTCTTCTGATTGTGGCTTGATACTTCTTCCAATGAGCATAACCTATTCTCTGATGGTAAGTATACCACACTGTAAAGATATATTAAATTATTACTTCTTATAATAATTCCTTTAAAAAATAGTTATTTTGTGGTTTAAATTGAAACAAATAGGATGGGCAAAAATGTTTAATGACTACTCAAAAAGTTGTAGAATGATACACTGTACATATGCCTACTAGACGGGTTAATTATGTCGTAGTGCCAATATGATGCTCCATATTATTTTTAGGTAATGACATTAATTTTCAAACACTAATCTATTGCTTTTTGTTTAATTTCAGACAGTGGCGAAAATAAAACATACAATCCTCATGATGACATTACGAGCCGAGGAAACAAAAAAACGAGATTGAATTTCATGCCTATTTCTACAGATTTATCCAATGGTAAGAATTATATACTTTTGTAAATACCTACTACAATAACAAGGTCACTAGTCATTAAATATTGTCCATACCATATAAGAATTCCGTTATTTGACACATCATAAAAAAGTAGGGCAATGTAAACAAAACATTATGTATCCTTCCACCACCATGTGCTTTTCAGCTGACAGCCAAAACATGTCAGTTAAGGTATATTATGATTGCAATAACATCCAAAGTGTATTGTGATTTTCTTGAGATTATTTTTTAGATCTCAGACAAATAATTTATTTTCAATTCTAGATGCACATTTATCTTATTAGGGTTAGGTGGGCAATGTTAATGGAATTATTTCAAATTACAGCAATGGATAGCCTACTCTACAGATATTAAGTTAAAACAATTATTTAAAATTTAACTTTTTCTTGTATATTTTTCTAGATTTGATCAAAATTGTAACATTTAATGGAGTTACCAAAAATAAACAAACATGTACGGGTAACTTATGTTTTCTACCTGACATCTAAAAATATTAAATAATAGTAGCTTATTTGGTTACTGCAAAATGAAGTTGCAAGAGCTTATTACAGTTCAAGCAAACATATTTAAACTTTAATAATGATTAAAATATGCTAATTCGTGCAAGAATTATTACAATTATTTTTCGTGTTGCCTTTAATTTGGTTCTGTACTATTAGATCATAAAGCCGTATAGGCCTAGTTTAAGTTTCCAGTTGTAGACTATTAAACAAACTTACCTTTTGTGGTAGGCGTACCATTGAAATATCAGTGTTATTATAGTCATGTGACTATTGTAGGCTATATAGCAAAAATTTGTGCTCTCACAACCTAAACGGAAATAATATAGTAATAAACAAACATGGGTAAAGCCTAATTGCCCAGATCAGCTTTAAATAATTTGTTGATTACTTAACACATGTCATCAAACCAGTACACTTTAATGACCGGGAAATATATAGGCGTACGTCTTCTGGCCGTTTCTTTTGGTAATATGTAGGCCTAAATTTTTGCAGTTGACAAGCACAAAATCTCACGTGGACTTTATATTAACCACTTACTTACTTTAAAAAAAAAAAAAAACACGGACATTTTCTTACAAAAGTAATGTATTGAGCCGGCGCCTTGAAAAATTAATGTTTACATAGAAGACTACAACAAGAACCGTAGGTGTTTACCCACAAATTCTGTTAAAATAAAAGTTAGGTAACATTTTTTAAAATTTTATGTAGCACTTTTGTCTGGACGGATTACGTACTTCTCATTTAACGATGTTTTTGTAGATATGCCAGCTGAAGTTCCTGTCTTCCGAATCACGTCTTAATATCCAGTTGGCATTAGCGATTACAAGCCCCGTATTTTAATCCCTGCATTGCAATATATTACAATTACATACATGCACAAAATATGAAAATAACACCGTACAAGAAACTCAAACGAACACGAACACACGAGAAGCTCAACCTCAAACACTCGCAACGCAAATGGCCGCTCTCTGTTTTGGTTGCCAGAAACCATAATATCCCATTGGCGATTACAGGCTGGGTTTTATAATCCCCACATTACAATGTATTACATATATGCACAGAATAATAAAGTTAACACATTATAAGAATCTCAAACACACGCGAACGTGGTAACTTTTCACACTCGCAAATGGCCGTGCTTTGTTTTGTTTTGGTTACAGGTCGGCTGATAGCGGTATGGTTTTTTGTAAATTAGTTATAAAATTGCGCGATTTGAATATAATAAAATAGTTAACTGACTAATGCTGGATACGAAGCCATGTTATTATATTACGTTTCCTCCATAATGCGTACTTATTTTTCATGTATAATACACACTACTTTCAGCGTCGGCGATGGAAGTTAACCGATTTGTTGATCAGGGCTGCCACTACTACTTCATCAGGTCATACGGTCATGTCCAGTTGTATAAATGGTTGCCACGTGTATAGCATGTGTCAAAAATATTGGTAGCATCGGCTGTCAAAACACGGAATTCTTACATGGGATAGATAGTACATTTGTATGTTAATGGTTTAAAGTAGGATTGGCAACTGGAAATAGCACTTGCGATCATAGTGTTTACCATAAAAATAATGTGAACAATGCAAGCCTCGTAATGTTTTTGCACATTTCTGACAGCAATAAAAAAAAGTGTAAAACAAAACAGTTGGTGGTAATCATTTCAGATAATGGAGATATGGAAGAATGGGGGGAAAAACTTACCTTGCCTTCTTAACAATTAAAAATTTAATAATATTGATAATCATTTCCTGTTTAAATGTTTTATTCTGCTATTTTCACGTATTTGTATGCAACACTATATACTTTCAACTAAAAGTTATTAATGATATTATTAAGCTGATTTTTTGTAACAATGCCACATTATTAATAAAGATGAGCATTGAACAATATCTTCTATGTTTACAGATGCTACATCAAGTAGAGAAGATAAAAGAATTATTGGAATAGCTTTGAAAAAATTTTACTCTATGTTTGTCACACTATTTGTGTTGGTAGCATTCTCTTTGGCTTCTCGTTTATTGTTGATCTGTATATGTTATGTAATGGCTATAAACTATGTTAAGAACTTTGTAAGTGGCTAATTAAAAGCAACAGGTTATGGACCCAGGAGATGATCTATGTGCATTTGTGATGATAGAAGTAATGTTTTAGCGATGTCCAGTTATCAGCTACCACCGATTGAGAAGCTTAAAGGTCGCGAGAACTTTGATACGTGGAAGTTCGCTGTATAGACGTATCTTGAACATGAATTATGGGACTGTGTTATCAGTGATGATCCAGACAAGAAGAAAGATGTAAAAGCAAAATCCAAAATAATTCTTTTGGTTCAGCCCATAAATTATGTTCATATTCAGATGACTACTACCGCCAAGCAAGCTTGGAACAACCTAATCGCGGCATTTCAAGATACTGGATTAACAAGACGTGTAGGCCTTTTGCGTATCCTAAAAACCACGACCCTTGAAAATAGTGGTTCAGTTGAAGATTACATAAATAAGGTTATAAACACAGCTCACAAATTGTCAAGCATTGGATTGAAAGTAAGTAATGAATGGATTGGAACGATTTTGTTGGCTGGATTATCCTATGTCTACGAGCCCATGGTAATGGGAATAGAAAGTTCTGGAATAGCTGTGACTGCTGATTCAAACAAGACCAAGTTATTGCAAGATATATCTGTGATAAAACCTGATGAGCATAAACCTCTTGCAATGTATGGCACTAACAATCGCAGTCGAAAAAGTGGGCCACCTCCAAGTCGTGATTCAGGTAATTACATGGGCCCACGTTGTTATCGGTGTGATAGGCATGGTCACATGGCTAGAGATTGTAACAGAAGAAGAGAAGAAACACAACAAAAATTCCACAGACATGATTTCTGTGATGAGACTTCCATGCTTAGTACTTTAACTGCACAAACGTCACCAAAAGAAAACTCGTGGTTTCTTGGCCCAGGCTGCTCAGCTCACATGACTTTCAACCTTGAAATACTGGAAGAAGAAAGGAAGTCAGCTCAGTTAAGCATCACTACTGCAAACAACGAACAGATGGTCACTGACAGTATTGGTGATGTTAACTTACCAGTTAATGTTTCACAACAGCATTCAAAGATAAAGTAAGTAGCGTATATTACGTTCCTGATTTAAGGGCCAATCTTCTGTCAGTAGGTCAAATAGTTAAGAAAGGAAACACTGTAGTATTTGATTCCAAAGGTGCAAGAGTGATTAACAAAAATAACACTGTCATTGCCTGTGCAATGCTCACAAATAATTTGTTTAAGCTGAATACACAAGATAACAGTCATCATGAACTGGCAATTCTCTATCAAACCAGTTGCTCTCCAAGAGGTGATGAAAATCTGTGGCATAGGCGACTTGGGGAATGTAAATTCTTCTAGTCTAAATAAAGTAAAGAATGGTCTAGCTCATGGAGTTGATTATCCCATTGTCAACTCAGAAAATTCTCTCTGCAGGGTATATGTTCAAGGTAAAAGTCACCGTCTTCCGTTTGAAGAAAGTAATTCTCGCGCTAGTAGAGTACTTGAACTTGTACACTCTGATATTTGTGGTCCTATTGAAGAAAAGTCACTGTCAGGGTCTTGTTACATACTCACTTTTCTTGATGACTTTAGCCACAAGACATTTGTTTATTTTTTAAAAAGTAAAGACCAAGTCTTGGAATATTTCATGATTTTCAAAGTCTTTGTTGAAAATATGACGTGACAAAGAATAAAGGCTCTGAGGTCTGACAATGGAGGGGAGTACCGTAACAATAAGATGTTAAATGTGTTGCAGTAGTATGTGACCTATTCTACGATGCTTGAAGTACTAGAAGATCCATTACCAGTAGAAGAAGCGATTGAACGCCCAGATAAAGATTTGTGGCTCCAAGCCATGGACGAAGAACACAAAGCCTTAGTTGAAAATTGTACATGGGAGCTTGTTGATCTTCCAAGTGGAAAAACGCCTCTACACTGTAAGTGGGTTTTCACGACAAAACGAGACACATCCGGAAAAATTGTTCAGCACAAAGTCCGCCTAGTTATTAAGGGATACACCCAGAAAAAGGGTGTGAATTTCGAATAAACCTATGCACCAGTAGTATGTTACAGTTCTCTCAGGTATTTACTTGCTGTTGCAGCAGAATATAACTTGGATATAGATCAGCTTGATGCAGTGAAGAAATTTATATGCGTCAGCCTGAACATTTGAGTGGATCTAATTAAGTGTGTCACTTGAATAAATCATTATATGGCCTGAAGCAAGCTAGTAGAGTCTGGAACATGAAGCTGGACAAAAGTCTAAAGAAACTAGGTTTGAAGCAGTCTGATGTTGACTTGTGTGTATATTACAAAATCAATGAAAGATTGATCATAATTGTTGCAATTTATGTGGATGATATATTAATGCTATCCAATGATGGAAAGATAAAAGATGATCTAAAAAATAAATGTATGGCTAAATTTAGAATGAAAGATCTTGGAGAAGCCAAACATGTTTTAGGCTTTGAAATAACAAGAGATCATCCAAACATGAAAATCTGGATTGATCAGAGATGTTACATCGATAAAATGTTAAAGAAATACAACATGCAAGAATGTAACCCAGTTGGAACTCCTATGCTCACAGGTGAAAAACTAACAAAAGAACAGTCACCAAAACATCCAGAAGACTTCAAGAAAACGGAAGGCATACCATATCAAAGAGCAGTTGGGAGCCTGCTGTTTGCTTCCCAGGTTTCCCAGCCAGACATTAGCTACGCTGTCAGTTATATAAGTCGATATAATCATAATCCTGGACTGGCACATTGGGCTGCACTGAAACGGATACTTAGATATCTAAAGGGAACCATCAATTTGAAACTTGAGTTTGATAGCAATATTGATCCAGGAACCCCGGATCTGAGTGGATATTGTGATGCAGATCGGGGCAGCGACCCAGATGAAAGGAGGTCCACCACAGGATACATCTTTTTCAAACACAACTCCCCAATCACGTGGAGCACGAAAAGACAACCAACAATTGCTCTGTCTACGACAGAAGCAGAGTATATGGCCATGTCAGCAGCTGCACAAGAAGCACTGTGGCTTCAAGGTTTGAGTCGAGATCTGTACTTTAGGACAGAACCAACAGTGTTACACGTAGATAATCAAGGTGCTCAAAAGTTGGCCTTAAGCGAAGGTTATCCAAGCACGCACGAAAAATTTTGGCGTTCGTCATAATTTCCTAAGGGAGAAGATACAAAATGGACAGCTCCTTTTGAAGTGTGTGCCATCTAGCTCAATGCTAGCAGATTCACTAACTAAAAGCTCTGGATAGAGAGAAACTTTTAGTTTGTGCTAAATGACAAGGATTGGCATTTCAAATAGGGAGGGTATTGGAATTTTCTTTGAAATAATTTTACTCTATGTTTGTCACACTATTTGTGTTAGTAGCGTTGTCTTTGGCTTCTCGTTTATTGTTGATCTGTATATGTTATGTAATGACTCAAAATTATGTTAAGAAGTTTGTAAGTGGCTAATTAAAACCAACAAGAATAAACCAGGATGCTAAAGAAGATTCACGTCCCTCGACATCAAAAGAAGAAACCTGTTCCAGAACAAGAGAATGTAGGACAAATTTCAGAAGGGAACATTTGTGGAAGCGAAGAAAAGCCAAAGTTGAAAGAAACCTCGGGAAAGAATACATTGACAGGAAAAAAAAGCTTCAACAAGCAAGAAGTTTGAAGGAATACCATCATGATTGTAGGTTCAAAATGTAATATCAATGTATCGTAAACGAAGCAGCAAGAATTTTATGATGAATATTGGAAGTTTAGGGTACAAGTTACAAAATTCTTTAATTTTTTCTTCTATATCTTTGTAAGAGCCTGCTAGACAGAAAATAGGGGACAAAAGTTAAAGAAATAAAAGTAAGAGTAGAGTATAGACTACGTGGTGATAAGGTTTGCAAAGAGTAACTCCGGGTGAACCTAGAAAGAGGATAGATAATGTCGCAAAAAAGTTAAAAGTGAAAATACTGGTGTGTCATCAAAAGATCGTAGAGGAAAGAAAACCCCAGGTAACAAAATAACTAGTGGTGCACCAATATGACTTTACCGATTACTGATTCGAATACAGATTATGAGAAAAATTATCTGCAGATACCGATTCAGTTGTTCCCGATTATTATATTTAATAAGTTTTTACTGCTTGACATAAAAAAATTCAATACTTACAATTACAGATTTTATAAAGTGTTATCCTTAAGAAAATGATTCTCTTGAACATATAAAACGGAACTCTTAGGCAGCATCACAGAACTGTTAGCAGTCAATATACAAATAGACACGAGCATACATATATTTACGCAAAGCACAGTCTGATAGTCATACAGTGGAACCTCTTTAAGACGAGTATGGGTTAAGACAAGAATACTGCCATAACGACAGTATTTTTGTGCACCGTCAATTTCTGTATTAGGCTAAATACGTTAATTAATTCGTTTAATACGAGAGCATTTCTATGGTTGCATACATTATAATGACAGAAAAACGGCAGTACATAGGCGGAATGCGTCACGTAAACAACTCGGGGCGCGCTCGGAAGTGAACATAGAGAGTTGCGAGAAAGAATTAATTGTACGTGGCATCCCGTACATCTGGTGGTGCACTCTTTACGCGAAACTCTGAAACGATAATCATGACGGAGCAGGCATCACAGCGATAAGCGGTGATCAATACTGTGCGTTGAGTGGACTCTATATAGACGCATTCACACACAAAGAAAATTGTGTTACCTTTGTCTCCTGGCGGTAGCAGTCCATGGCCCACGCTACCCTAGAGGCCTACGCCCAACGCAGCAATGTTATGCTTGCAAGATAGTGTTACAGTGTTATATAACTTAGCATTCAGATGAGAATTATTTTCTTTTGTTAATATGCAAAAAATTTTTCCTTATATGAAAATATGTTACGAGAGATGATGTTTCAAAGTGTGTATACTGTGCCATTGTTTTAAAGTGTGTATTAGTTTCACGTAAGCAGATGAATAATCAACAGAGCATCATCATTCTTCCACGAATGTTAACGTATACTTAATGTATAAATGTGAAATTTTTTTATGTGTTTATAAGACATTGACATTACGTCACAGAGAATATAGTACCCCAAAACATTTTTTTTAAACATGAAATTAAATTTTTGGTTTTTTGAAAAACAATATTTTGAAAATTTATTGTTTCGTTGTTGAGAGATAGCAATGGCGTGAACGTACATAAAAGTTAGTTAAAATCGTTCCAATGGTTTTCGAAATACGGGGTGTTTAGTTTTTTTGGGGTCCTGCACAGCACAGGCACACTGTCACTAGTACGTAGTGGGTGGAAGGGGGGAGGGGGAGGAAGGCGGAAAACTGACAATTTATCGGCAATACCGGTTGAAACGAGTATCTGTTTAACAACAATTTCTGCCGTCACTGTCAACTCTCGTCTTAACGAGGTTCCACTGTAATTTAAAATGGGCAAGTTTTTGTTGAGGAATACTAGCATTCTTAAATTTTCTGGCAACATCCTGTTCCACTTTGTTTGCGTAATATTTCCTGCTGAAGAAAACAGCCTTTCAGATGACACCAAACAGAGTGGTATAACCAGACTCTTTAAAGCCTCTTCCTTAAGATGTGGATGTTCCACATTCTTGCCCCAAAAAATAATAGGGTCAGCTTGGAGGTCGAGATTTGGGGCCTTCATGAAACTATCAAGATCCTCCAGTATTCCACCTGAAAAAAAAAAATGAAGTTCAATTTCATTAATGAATTTTCAGACAGATAAAATACAGTACGTCTATTTTTTTTTTTTACTTTTGTCTATTTGACATAGGGTCTTTTTTTGCAAAACATTTACAGTAAAGCACGAGTACAACGAACTTCAATATAAAGAACACTTCATTACTACGAACCAACAAGAAGGTCCCGGCAAAATGCAATACTTTTACATGTAAATAATATTCAATACAACAAATTTTCCAGATGAAATTCATGGTTAATTTGTTAAACATTAACTATAACGAACACCTTTAAATGCTACACGAAAAGAAAAATTACAGTACCTATTTTAGGTTTCTTCAAAACAAAATAAACTTTTTAACGAAAATGGGAGTCACGGAAAATAAATAAACACCACTTGCTAGTCTCATAGATGCAGCAACAATATGATGTGGTAATGAAGTAAAATATTTAGGCGTAACTCTGGATAAAAGGCTAACATTGCGAAGTCATGTTGAAAGCAAGAGAAACCTTGCTTATGCTCGCATGTCAGCACTTTATCCAATGACAAATCGCAACTCCGGCCTTAAGCTGAAAAACGGACTTTTAATTTATAACACAATGATCCGCCCTATTTTAACGTATGCAGCTCCAGCGTGGGCTTATTGCGCGAAATCGCACACTCGTAAATTACAAG
>PNEQ01066293.1:0-13556 GCA_003012365.1 Medauroidea extradentata | reverse complement strand
AGAAAAATAAAACAGAATATACATGTGATAAAGTTATATTACGGCGATATACCGTATGTATTATATTTTTACTTTGAGCCTTGTGTATATGTGATATTATTTGTAATATTTCAAGGTTAAACAAATACTTCAGTATCGGTTTTGAGTATCTGAAATTTTTTTGTCAGATACTTACCGATTCCGATACCGTAATATCGGCCCAGCACTATTTTTTCCATGTTTAGTATGCACCCCAGAAACCTTGTTCCTTACTTTTTGAGAAATGGTCATGCTATGGACGAGTGAATATGGAAAAAAGGTGTACATTTAAGTTATATTTTACACAGAAAAATTATTAAAGGTAATTTTTTTTTAAAAACACCTCATAATGGCTGTACCCCATTTTTTGGGCTAAAAATTTGGTCAAAAATATGCTGCGATAATGCGAGCAAATACGGTAAAACCTGGGTGTGAAATGCAAGAGTGGACTTTCTCCGTGCAGTGTTACCATATTGTGCACATAAAAAATTGTAAAACATATAACCATTTACATTTTCATCTCCAATTTAGCCAAGGATTGGTGTGCTGTGATTATCATGTATTTCTTTCTATATGTGCAAGTGTAAGAGAGTGACTGTGTGTGTAAAATATACTTTTCAAAACTTATATCTTCCAAATATTTTGAGGTTAAATATTACATGACATGACATTGAAATATTTTTTTTTAATTTGAGAAACTTTTGTTTATCTTAAAGTACACTTTTGCAGCTATCCATCATCAAGTTTCTAGCTCCAAAACAAAAGTTATTTAATTATTTTCTAGACCTTGTATACCAAAAATTTTACTATTTTCACAGATTGACAACCCTGCTGAACGATAAGTACTATCACTCACCAAGTTTAATGGAATTTGATGATGGTGATGCTAAACATTACATTTTTCTGGTTGATTTTGTAGCGTTGCAGGACAAGGGGTTTTATTTTATTTGGTGAATTAATGTCTTATGTCATCATACTTTTCTAATATGTTTAATTTTGTAAAATTATTTTCAGTGGTCTCGGTTTCGGAAAGGGAGAGTAGAAGCACAGTCATTTATTCTTGAATGTTCTAGTTAGGGTGTAATGTTTATAGTTATGGCCAGGTGGCCTTGGTAGGAGGCAATAGCTTTGTTTTCTTTTTGTGTTCTAGTTTTTGTCGCGGGAGTTTTGGCGCCGTTTGTTTATTTAATGCGTAGTTGATAATTATACCCTAGAGGGTTCTAGATCATGGAACGAATGACGAAGGTCATGCCACCCAGAACCAGCCAATGAGAGCGCAGCGTGTGGCGCCCCTTCGCCCTGGAATGTTTGTCTCCGCCATGTTGCAGAATAAGTCGTGACACGATCCTGAGCGGACGTGCGCGGGGCTGCGGACCAAGAAAACTTTATGAAGTAAAAGTTCGGGAGTGAAAAACTTAACATGCACGGGTAGCACCGCGGTCTCTTTTCTTTAATCTTCTTTCCGACAACCTTAAAATCTACTAAATTCGTTTTCCGCCCGTGCATGTAGGCCGCTAGGTGCAGAGAGCCAGGATGGCTACTCGTTCTTCTTCGTCGCGTGTGGCTTCACCGTGTGCTAATTTCTTGCCCATTTTAAACGCCTGATATACAGGTGCTGTGTTTCTGCTTATAACTTTCTGTGAACTGGACCTACCGTGCCAAGACTGAGAATGTATTTCGTGCTGATGTAAACAGTAATATAATAAATCAGAAATAGTGGAAAATAGTAAAGTATATTATTTCAGGACGAACCTTTCCTTTAAAATTCCAACGGTGACTGTGGAAATTCAAAATTTGGTCTAAAGCATGACATAACCTACAAAATTAGTGTTAATAAATTCGGGGTATGTGACCACCGATCAAGAGATATGTTCCAGCGTATGACCTTGCTTGTTTTGGCTGGGTTATTCCCGAGCTAGTACACTGGTCTAGGAGGACTGGTGTGCTACATTTGTGACGAGTGGAGCTCAGGTACTTGTACAAGAGCGAAACGTTACAATTTGAAATGGAGTATGGCTGGTGTTTTTAAAGGCACCCTAACTGCACAATTTCAGCTAAATCAATAGCAGACTTACTGAACAAGAAGTTACTTTTCTATGATACACACCTAAAATTATTCTGTCTCAAATTTTTTCACAGGCCCTTAGAAAACTGTTATTACAGGGTTATAGGAAGTTATTTCTGTCAAAATTAAACTACGAAGTTATTACTTTAGAAGCTGATCTCAGAGGCGATAAAATATACTTACTGGTTGTCAAGCCTATTGGGAGGGACTGTAAATTTCTCACTTTGTATGAATAGTATACAATCAATTTTCAGAATTATTTTAAACATTTATTGTTTGCATACAGACTTTTCTGATCATGAAAACTATTAGTGATACATATTTAAACAAATGGAATTCCTGTCTACACTGTTTGTTAATGTGCATATGATCATGCGGGTGGGAGTTTTGTCTATTTGAACACATTATCAACAAGACAATTGTGTATGACATCCAGAATGTGTAAATTTATGTACATAATGACAATGATAACATGAAAATCTTGCCTACCTTTTACTTTAACAGACGTTTTACTTTGGGATTTGCTGCCATCAATTTCATCTGTGGCGGAGTAGGTTTTCAAATCATTGTCAGGAACACCATTTTTGCCACTGTCCACAGAAGTTTCTAGGTTTCTTGTTTCCTCAACCAAAGTGCTGGTGTCTTTAGGGTTAACTGTCTTCTTTTCATTGCTAAGTACACGTTTGAGATTCGCAGGTATACCTTTTGCCGCTGGTTTCTTACCATCTTTCCCCTGATCTTTAATGTTACCTTTGCCAGCAATTATGTTCACACTGGTGTCACCAGATGGGTGCTCCACCTTCTGTGCTGCTTGATTTCTGCAAGCAGTGTCACTGCTTGATCCATTTTCTGACACCATGTTGCATGTGTGACTGATAGTAAAGCTTTTCACTACTAAATCCTTACGTGAATCATCCCACTGCACTACTGACATGGTCATGTCATTTTTACCCATATTACCTTTTATTTCTCCCTTATTCTCAAATTTAATTACAGGTTGTTTCTTTTTGTTTTTATTCACATTTTTTGGAGCAGTAAGTGGCTGGTTTGTAGCTGAAAATAAAGAGCAACGAAAACAATAAGAAACTGTAATCTGAACAAGAATAATAAACTTACGCTTCCATACAGATATCTATGACTACTTTACTGATACATACTGTTTTGATCTAAAACTAATTTATCAGGAATACCTTAAAAATATAACATTTACAGTGTAACCACACAAAAACAAAGTAAAACTCCAAATGTAAAGAACCTTTTGCACGGTTCATGATATACACAACTTTAAAAAAATCTTCTAATTTATCAGCAATTACCACATGAATAGGAAAAAATCCCATTTTTTTATTATATTTTATTTCTAAGTATGCTTATTTTAATGAACAACTGTACCATACTTTCTTTACGTCTGTGTAACTCAAGAAAAACTTAAATAAAAAGAGCAGTCTGTTTCGCGCGGGAAAGACGTAAACTGCCATGTTGATGTCCCTGTGATGTCGCAAACTGTACATTTGATTGTACGTATTACACAAATTACAGCAACATACGTTCAGGTCATGAAATTGTTTTAAATAAAGTAGTTTATGCTTAAAAAACTAATATGGCTGGAACTAGGAAAAGTATAATTGTGTATAATAAATCGTAACTCTAACACCGTCCAACAAACCAATGCAAACTGCATTGTTTAAGCTAAAAGAAGAGACCTTCAGTCTGCTATTAGCGACAAATTACAGTTATGCATGTAATGATTACTGTATTTCTATGTATTGTATACAATACAACACCGTTAGCATTAAATAATTCTTTTAAGTTAAAACTTGCAGTCAATATCTTGCAGTTTCTGTGGAAATCTCTGCAGCTGTAGTGTTTTTGGCTGTTCCACAGGCTGCGATGTAATTAGCCAATAGGCGAGTTCAAGGCACCGGTGACTGGCCGATAATTCAGATAATTCAATTGATGGGCGGAATCTTACGAAACTCTCCCATAGATGCAGCACAGCTCTCACTGCTGTTCATGAGAAACGTAAAAATTATTGAGAGAAAAAATTTACATTTAGTTTAAAAATTTATCTGCTATACAGTATTATTTTCCTAACTCGGGCAACCAGGACATTCAATCACCAGTCTGCGCCAAGTTTAGTTAAAAGCATTCCAAATATTACCTCGATAGGTTCACTTTACGTACGCATGTGAACGGTTGACTTTTCAAACCTAAAGTTATTTATTTTATTTATTTATGCACTCCAGAAATCCTTTACATGTTTCTGAGAAAACAAATAAGGACTGGTGATTGTGTACCGGATCTGAAACATTAAAATTAATTGGTAATAAGTTATTATGACTCTGGAATTTAAATTAAATTTACATAAACTCAAACGTATGACTAAAATGTTGCAATGTGTGACAGCTGCTAATACCTTGCTGTCTTCATTCTTTTAAAATCAACACCAGTGAAATCTTTGTTGTTAACTAACAAATCTGCAACCATGCACGCCTTAGCAATTGGCGAATTTCCACAGCTAACTTTTATGTAATCAGGTTCGCATCATTTTATCAGCAATTTAAGTCCATGAAAAATTCCAACATACAATAATGCCTGGTGGGCGGCGGCTAAACTAAACAAGTACGGTAAGAGTACGTCATAAATTGTTAGCCAATAAGAACGTGTTTTCATGTTTACGGCTGTGTTGGAAAATTTTGCATTTTTGAAACTGAATAATTTGAAAATTACAATGCTCACAGAGATATTTCTTTTCCTGGCTACATTTAGTGCTGAAATAAATCCGAAAAATCATTTAAATATTAAAACCTTTTTGTATGAATTTTCTATACTGAGACATACAGTATACGTATAATGGAATTTTTCTGTTAAGGTCTCATTGCACATAATTGTTTCTCTCCACATTTAAAGATATTTTCTAAGTTCACTGACAAATTAACGTTAAAAACATAAAACATATTAGGAAATCATGTGAAATATCTATGTTGAACTCTTTTGAATGCAATATAATGTATTTCTCTTAGTAAGTGTTATACGTAAGCAATGCACACTTCAGTAACACTTGCTCAGTTGTCACAGATGTCACCCTTCGTCCAGCACATTATGTTACACTTGTGGCTGTGTACGCTACCGTCTCTCTTTAGGTCATATTATGTATAACTTGGATTTATGATTTGATGCTGATTTGGAGCTCTCCCAGTTTTATTTGTAGTTGACAATGTGTTAAAATAATTTTTTTACACCAAATTCAATAATGTTATTGTTTGGATTTGTGAATTGATGTTGACAATCAACTGTTATGTACATACCGTATTAGTGATACCTGGCATATCTACTGCAATGAATGTTACAGGCAAGAACATGTAATAAATTGTGTTAAGACTATAATGTCGGCAACAAGGAAGTGGATTAAAAATTTTTGTAAGTGGGAATAGTAAGAAACGTGAAAGACAGAATGGCTGCTTTGTTAGACTGTATATGGTTGAACAAAATTATGTTAATCGACCACAAGGACGGGACACATAATGCTGAAAGCCCTCGAATTTTATTACGAGTTAACAAATTGTTGAAATAATTTTTTGAACCCCAAAATCAATAATGTTATTGTTCAAATTTGTAAATGGATGTTGACAATCAACACAAATAGTTCCTTGGTTCAATTTAATCACACTGTTTGGTTGTACACTTTCATTATGAGATGGGTATTGGTTATATGTGAATGTCAAGGGTGCGACTGTAATAAAGGTAGAATAATTAAAATCTATTACAGTAACACCGTACATAGACTTCTTCATAAAATTTCACTCAATAAAATAGGCTTTCACTAACATGTATTTATTTCTGTGAAAGTAAAGTTGTATGTATACTTCAAGAGTGTTATTTTACTCAGCATAAGGATATTTTGGAAAAATTTTTAACGAAAACACACGTAGCACTATCTAAATACAGTCAACTCCCGATTTAACGACTCTTCACGGTTCCCGGGAATAGGTTCATTATTTCGGAGGCATTGTCGTTATTAGAATTTTTACAAGTTTTCAGCCATTGCAGACCTCTAACATGTCAACATTTACCGTTTTTTATCATTGAATCGGCGTTCACTCATCTTTGGTGCAAAAAGTACGTGTTTTTATAAAATTATACACATTTATTTTGAAAAGCAAACACGTTATTTTTAAATGTATGCCATTGAAGTGGATCTACAACCTTTGTTTAGTTCAATATAAATCATAAATGTTGTCGATAACATAAATTCTTGGACACACAACATCCATTTTGGGATGTTATTTTCAAGAATGTCGCAATGAAGTTTATTGAAATAGTAATATTTTTCAGTAGAGTAAAGTATTTTGAATAAATAGATACACTGGAAGTGAATATATGACCTTTCTTTGGCTCAAAATTAACAAAAAACATCACCGACAATATAGATTCTTGCGCCCGTAACAACCGTTTTGGAAGTTATTTGCAAGAATTCCGCAATAAAGTATATTAAGAGTGTTGCCTGGTTTAACAGATGTTAGAATTTGGTATAGGGAAACCCATGCTAATGAAATTGCATTTGGAGAAGCCAGTTTTAAATTTACATACTTCAAACAAGAACCAACTTGTGAGAAATTTATTGTGAATCACTGTCCACAGCAAAAAATATTAATTTACTTTTTACTTTTTTTTCGTCGTGTTGTTTTAATTTCAATATGTTCCAGAAGTCAGGCTATACATTTTTGGTACAAGAAACTCTTGGAGGCAAGAAGCATGGATTTTTCTAAACAAAAAAGTTCGAGGTGGCACATACCTATCTTAAACAGGAACCTAAAAAAAAGTGAATATTAGTAAAAAATATTTGGTGCAGGGGCAAAAGTGGAGGAGAGCGAACACACCATCGCTGAAAAGATTGCCGTCTATCGGGCGCATGGGAAAGGGGCGAGGCGCGACTTGTCAAGGCGAGCGAAGAGATAAGCAGTAAGATAATCCCCTGAGGAAGCACGAAAGTGATATGTGATGGAGAGGTAAAGTGGAATTTGTCCTTGACTGTAGTCCAAGTCTTGCCATTGGTCATGGTATGTAGTGTAGTGCAGTGTGTTGTAATTGAATAATTTTTCAATTTAAATACATATAATGGTTTAACGTAAAATGAGTTGTTGTTCATACTAAGTTATGGCAACTTTTATTATACTTCCCAATTCGTAAGAAACGTTTGCTATAGTTTTCACCCAACTTCACTTTCATATTTATTTGTAAATATCATTTCTTGAAGTGTAGCTACATACAGCTATGAATTTAATAATTAGATACATAATTAGGTTAAAATAACAATGATTTTGGAAGCTTACATACGTATAACAAAAGAGTGTCAAGAGATTAGTACTTCTATTAACATCAGAGATCCTCACAGTCCGTGGCAGATGAATTGAGGTGGACATGGAGCAGCGTCGGAATGCGAGGGCAGGGGAAACGGAAAGACCCTGTGAAAATCCTCCAACCAGTGAAATTGTCCGGCACGATTCCTACATGCTAAAACTCAAGGTGACTGCTGCCAGGATTGAAAAATGGAATACATTTGTGAGAGGTGAGCGAGCGCTCTAGCCGTTCGACCGCCGCGGCACCAACAGTAAATTATATCCTTACGTTGTTCTCATTGTATGGGTACATAAATAAAGTGTTATTTCTACATGAAATTTCTTAACATTATATGTTTGGAAACAGAACCAAGTTAAATTTCTTTTAAATAGACTAATATTAATGTATAGCAAATGACATTTTATTTCTAAAACAATATACAGTACTATCATTCAAATCAATTGGTATTATGCAAAACAAAACAATCGGCTGTTAGTTTCATAGACAACAGACACACAGGAATGATTGATAATGGACATCATACATGGAGGTAGGAGTATACAAAGATGGCATGTTGGGACTACCTTCATTAAGATGCATTATGCAAGTTTTGCGCGAACAATCTGTTATTGTAGCCCAATACAAACAAATCTCAAAAGGCAGTTACGAAAACGTAGTAAGTGAAATCCACTCGGCAGTACTGGTCACGTGATTAGATCTAGCCAGTCATCAGATGTTTACAACGTTTTTTTTCAACTGCACACAAATTCGAACAGTAGTATGTGCTGAAAAATCTGTCACAGAACGGTTTTATAACATCAAGTTAGAACAGTGCAGAATATCCTTCTATACTAGTACAATATACGTATACGGCATTACAATTGCGTACTATAAATCTACTCTATCAAGTAGAGCTAGTAACTTTTTTGTAAGCGTCTGTTTGAATGGTTTGAATGAAAATGGTTACGTGTGTTGCATTTGGGTGTAAAGATAGAAAATATAATGGAAATAAATATGCTACTGTTACATTTCATGAGTAAAAAGGCATACTTGCATAAAGTAAATTATGTGGTTAAACGACAGGTATAGACCAGCGAATTAATCTGAAAATACGGCCACATATATTGTTTATTTACGCATATGTACGTCACTGACAATGTGCAACTGCTTGGTAATAGCAATTAATAAAGTAAACAAATTTGCAGACAAAATTTTCAATAAATGGCAGAAACTAGCACTGTTAGCTCAACAATGGTTTCTATGCACGAACAGTAGGCAATGTCTGTACTCACAGAAATATGTAAACGCAATAAAATTGTTACGTTCATATTTTATTTCAAAATTTTGTTCTATAAGCAATGTAGACTAAGATAAACATGGCACATCTGCCATTCGATAAATCATTTTTACTCTATTGCTCTTTCGGTAAATAAAACATTGGCTCATATGACGGAAACTATGTTTATGAGCTACAGTGACCATGTGTATAATCGTTCATATAACAAGGACACAAATACACTGACTTCAATTGTTTGCCTGCGTAGTAGACGGCATGGCCACCCCCTGACATCACAGACACAGCAAACAGCAAGGAATTTTCACCAACCTAATAGCTAAACATTAACCTATTTTTTCGTACATTGTACAAAATCGTAATTTAGTTGTTTGACTAATGACAAACATAGCAAATAAACTAATATTAAAAATATTTAGTTTAAGCAAACGAATATAGGAACGCAAAACTATTGTTCAAGTTCCTAAGAACGGAAATCTGAACTTTGTTCATGTTTTAAGTAAATAACTCGTTCCTTGTGCACTCACAAAATAAATGAACGAAATCAAAGGAACACGTTCGTTGGAACTCGTTCCTTCCGAGCACTGACTGAAAGTAATGCTTCCGAAATTGACGATTCCAGCAGATGGGACGTGATGATAACACTACTCCCTTTGTTTGCAGTTCTTTCACTTCTCTAGCTCTACCGGGCGTGTGAAAATAATATGCTTGTACAATGATTCTACTCTCTGCACGAGTTATTTACACACTTCACCAATGTGCAAGGAGAGGGATTTGATACTCTGTTTCAACTTGTTTGCCAACAGTAAACTATTACAAACATCAAGATGATGATCATTGTTAACAAACTTTGATAACACATTCATAGTAAACCTACACAAGCTGTTTCACATTTTCTTTTCACCGACATAGGTATACAAGTGCCACAGCTGTTATTTACGGTCAACCCGATTGCGCATGCATGTGTGTGGACGCGAGTGCACGTGTGGTCTAGTGAGTGACTCACACCTGACGTGCTGTTTTCAAGTGTACTGCCCCGCGCTGTGCCACACATATCTGAGACATGCACCCGACGTTTGGTAGTGTCTATCATGAACTGTCCTGCTTTCACTTTTCAAGAGAATAATGATTTATAAACATTACTGTATATACATCATCAAATGACAACGTTAATTATATTTAATAGATTTTAGTTGACAAAACGGAAAACGTAATAAATCTTAAATAAACACGACATTTAATTGTAATATCACTGGCAGAAAGACAGTCTACCGTATTCAAGGGCACGAGAAATCAGTGGCAAAAAAGTTACAGTGCACACATTACGAAAAAGGAGTGAGCGAACGACCTTATTGGAGTGGCTGGCTGGTGGGGGGGAAAGAAGCGGGCGGGTTGCCGACCGGCCGGAGGATGGGAAGGGGCATTGGGGCCGGCTGGCTGGCCTTCACGTCGTGTGGGAGAAAGAGGCTGCAACGTATGTTGTTAGAACAAACACACAGTGTGCTGCAGTACAGTTATCAAGAAGTAACTGCAACAATTTGCAGCCATAATAAATGCAACCCCTTTTTCTGCTATTTTCATTGAAATAAATTTTTTTAAGCAATTTTTTTTCAATTTTGCACGGATCCTGGAAAAAGGGTCGTTACTTCAAGAGGGTCGTTATTCCCGGGGTCGTATAGTCAAGAGTTGACTGTATCACACATTGCACTGTGCTTGTGCTTTTGGTGACATGGTGAGGTTTAATTTGCTCACAAATTCAACCTCTCGATGTCACCAAAAGCACAAAAACAGTGTAATGTGTGAATGCTGTTTGAATTACATATCTATGGTAATTAATTCCTCGCAGTTTCTGGGGAAAATTGTAACAGATATTTTTGGAAATTTTGCACCAAGTCAAAATTGTGAAAACTTTCCAAAAATATATATTGCAACTTTTTTCCATCTGTTACAATCAATTAACAAAACATCACCTATACTTCTATAGTTAAAACAGCATTCTTTGTTGTAAACCAATCCAACAACGATGCAAACTTAGCCACCATCCAGCCTTCTGCACCAAAACTCCACGCTTTTAGCTGCACTCCAAAACCAAGACAAATATAAACAACCAGCCAGTTTTTACCCCCTTCATGTTAGCAACGGACCTATTTTGCTGACATGCCTGATCACCTCAAGCTGTGGGGTTTGTTTCTTATCTGTAACACTAGCCTCTCGCCTGTGGGTGAAGGGATCTAATCTGGTTCTTAGTTTGTAAGATTGCCATGTCGCAGCCTTTATTTGTAATATCACAATTACTTATGTCCCAATGTTTACCCAATGTGTATTTTAATTGTATAGTTGCATCATGCAACTTTGTTAACCTTTCAAGAGAGTTTATTTACAAATACGGCCGAATGCCTAAACAGCATTACCAATTGGTGTGTGGACTATATAAAGAGCATTCACAAATAATCATGGGAAATAGGCACATAATTACATATTGTATTTGTTCTTTAAGCCTTGAAAAGTGTATAATATTAATTGAAGGGTTCTTATATGTTAAATATAGAGTTTAATGACACCATGAGTGTTATTTATTCCAGTCGGGATATATCTTTTTACAGCATAGTCATTTTTGTGCGTGAGAGTAATTTTAAGTGTGTGAGGGTGGCACACTTGTAGCAGCAGCATAATCCCGAGCAGCTTGTTAACCATTTTGCACCACCCACCTAACTGTACTTCAGTCCTACCTTTCTTAAATCTTAAATCCTTGTTACACACTATTGGTCGAGTCCACTAGGTGCCAGCAGCCCACACATCACAGTCCCCCACAAACGGTCGAGTCTGAGAGGCGCCACTTGTGTGTATCCACACAACCTAGGTTATCATGGTGACATCCTTTACTCTACCCAAGTCTACACCAACTTCCCGTCTGACTGTCAGGTATGCCTAGTAGGGAGCACCGCAGCTCTTGGCTTGCATGCACCACGTTGGATTTAAGAAACCCGCACTTCACGCATATCAGTCATATCAATAAGATACAACCCTTTAGTACGATCACGAACGTGGCCACTTAACTCAGTCTATCTTTGTGTGGATACACTTAATTTCAAGAAGCCTATCAGTAATTGCTTTTGTCAATAATCGTAATGGCCCACAGCGCCATAGAGTTTACTAGCAGTACGACACTGGAAGTTACATAGATTATGTAACACTCCTTGTGGTCATAGAGTTGATCGCCACGTAATCACAGCCACTAGGAAAGTCACAATTCTCATGGTAGAAACAGAATTCTTACTTCAGAATTTCACAGTCTGAAGCACCCAGCCAAGTTAATGAAGTATGTGTCTTGTTGTTCCTCATGTCAAAATGGTTTGAAGCACCCTGCCAATGTAGTGTAGCATATGTCTTATATCTCCTGTTGAAACAGATTGCCCAGTTGTAAGTTTTGTTGTAGCGTAAATCATCTTATTTATTGCAATGCTACTGTTGTTAACTTCATAATGAAACTCAAAGTTAATGTCATATAATTGAAAGGAAGAGGCTGCTAGGCTATCAGTACGTACAAAAGATAGCACAAGTACTTACGTCTTGGTACTTGACAGATGCACAAAAATACAGAGTACCACAAGCCTAGGATTGTGCTATGTTCAAATTGATGTACAGGCTATTCACAATAAAGTGAACACTGCTAATTTTTTTTTTTTTTTCAGCCATTTTGCAGCCAGTTATAATATTTTCAATTTGAAAACTTCCATGCAACTAAAAACCAATGTATATATTTCACTACTCTCAAAACTTAACATCTATGGGATCACTAAAATAAATGTTTTATTTATTATAAGTTTTCACAAGTGTTCTATTTATAGTGAACTATGACCTATACCAAGTGTGGTATCTTGTTACTCTGAATATACACACCCTTTGTACCGAATCTATTTGGTTTTCTCTCTCAATGAAACCTTTCTTGTACACCGGAGACAAACAACGTAAGGTGAGTGTCATATGCCTTCCCCTATTACAGTAGAACCCCAATTTAACAAAATGCCATGGGACCCGAAAATGTTTACTCTAAATCAATGTTTTGTTAAATCCGTCACCCCCCTCCCTTACCCTAACAAAAAAGTTAAATTCTCGGGCATGTTTCGTCGGACTTTAATGTAATTTTTTAAAAAAAAAGTACACTGGCTCAAAACAATTACAAAATGCATTTACCGCAATAGGTAAGCCACAGCCCTGAAAAGGAAAAAATTGGCAAAAAAACTTCCAGTAGAACGCTCGGCGAGCATGCGCATGGAGAGTTAGGCCGTTCTTGCGCGTGCCATCAACACATGAGAAATGATGACTAACACCGCCGAGCCATCAATATTTCCGTCTCTCTCCGGCCTGCTCCACCAACAAAATTAAGGAAAATCCCATTAAATTGTAAAAAGAATTTTTTTAAATCAAAACTGAATTAAAAGTTTGCAAGACAACTGTAAAGTAAATATTACATATGCGCGGTGGCAGCGGCCATTCTAGCTTGTATGCAGCCGCGCTTGTGAAACAAACTCGTGTTGGTCTGCTCGCAAAAAATATTTTGCACTTGAGCGTTTTTTTTTAGCATCGGAGAAACAAATTATTTATGTTTACGGCAATAAATTCGCTGTAAAAAAGTCTGCATAAATAATATTATGTATTTTTTTATAAACTCGCTTGTTTTATCACGGGACGCGAATGTAAATAATCGCACTGCACACCACTGCATTCTATCGGTAACAGAATTAAACCATAGAGCACGCGACACAGCAGCGCATTCTAACGGAGACGCGAAGCACTATCTGTGAATTAGTTCTTGTGCTGTCCACCGCCGCGCTGTGG
>PNEQ01066292.1:0-13556 GCA_003012365.1 Medauroidea extradentata | reverse complement strand
AAATTTTCGAAATTTTGGAAAATTTTGGTAATTTGACACTCAAGGTCAAGGTTAAAGGTCAAGGTCAAGGTTAAAGGTCAAGGTCAAGGTCACTGTCATCCAACATGGCGGTCGGGGCCGTGACGTCACAACATGGCGGGTGGTGCCACACTGTGCCACACTCCGGCTCCTGTCCCAGAACCGGCATAATCATACTACTAGCATGGGCAAGTCACATTGACAGGATTGCAAGAATCAATCAATTAGAGCAATTTACTATAACTGAAGTCATGTTATTGACGAAATAGTTCATCTCCACCTACTTAATACTGGCTGAAGATTTACGTGTTCCTACCACTCTAATGGTTTCACAGACAACTTAGGCCGGGTCTCAAATAAAGAGTGTGTACGTACACTCTCTCGCCACACTCACGCTCTCGCCCACCCTGGTTCACTCTTCAATCAAAATGAGATAGCCACCCTCGGATGCACCCTCAAAGCACTACAACCTAGCGTAAGAAAAGGAAACTAGGAAAATAAATGACTGCAGAAAACACACAATAAATGTTTTCCAGTACCAGTTAGGTTATGGTTTGAATATGGATCGTGAGGATGCTGTTGCTGTGTTGGGAATAATCCTAAATCATGTCAGCAGAGAACATAGAAGAAGACGACGCAAACGTTTCCTTTAACTCAGCATATTTCTCTCAATTTTGAATAAAAACAAAGATGTCTTCCTGCAGAGTGGGCGAGAGTTTGCAGCGAGGGAGCATCGTCGCTCACTCTGGCTCTCCCATTAGCCCACTCTCCCTCGAATTCGGGACAGCAGAGAGTACACTCTGTGACGTCAAGAGGGAGCGAGAGAGTGCTCTCTGGGCTGTTTGAGACACAGCCTCAGAGGTTTGTATAGTCACTGAAAAGTACTGCTTCCTTTGGTACACATCCACGCTTCGACATTGCCTTTACTGAAAGAACAATTTCGTCATATTTTGGAGTTTGTGCTCCTTTTGTAGGTAAACATATTTGTGATAATAAAGACATTTTTCTTTGAAAAAACTTGCTTGAAACACGCGGTAACAATGTACAAGTGGCAGGCAGTGGACCGCAGTAAGGGCGCCTCAGCACGCCCATCACTTGCCTAATCGCCTCTATGAGCAAAGATCTCAACTGCTCTGCTGCTTTCCCGCCGCTGACTTGCCTGTCAGTGACTTTCACTAGCGGCATGTTCCTCTCATAGTGTCTATACTGTATATTTTGTGTACATTTTAACTGGAGAAGAAATACGCTGACAGAATACCTGACGAACCGACTTATGTGCAGGCTTACACCATGTAACGTTCCTGAATGTTGTTTGGCTGACAAAAAATGTGCCGTTATTATTACACTATAAAAATTTTAATTTTGTAAAATTACTCATAATCCTTCGTAATAGTATAGAAATTTGACGTTATTTCTATTGACATTTTAATCAAGTAAATATTTTTTCTTTCCTATAGATTTATGTAATGTTTGCATTGAACTTATCGATAGTAATAAGTAAACCACATAAATAAAATAACAGGAAAAATAAAATAAAACAAAATGAAGTAGCTTAAATTTTGTAGAAGTAGCTTTAAATTTTAAAGAAGAAGTTACAACCACAACTAGTGAACCTCCTTTCATAAATGCGGGTGTCAATTATTCAGGTAACGTAGGTATGGAAATATATCTTTAATAATTCATGCCACGTTACCTTATAACATATTGAGTCTAAACTATAAGGTTCTCTTAAAGATTATATGATGAACTGTACATATATAAAACATGGCTAAATTAGTCCAAAACATCAAAGTTGGGTAACTTAACTCAACATTATACACCTACCAAATGTGATACAATTATGAAAATTATTAGTCCTTTTAGGTATCTCATTTGGCAGAGAAAATTTTTAATGGCCTCAATTGGGAAATATATACAAATTAAGTCTCATTACTAAGCAATAAACGTGTACTGATTTGATGAAATTCTGAGAGAAGAAAATTATTCCTCATGCGATCGAAATTAGTCGAAAGCCCGCCATTTTGTATTTATGAACAATCTGTAATCAAAATAAATAAAGTTATGTTCATTAATATGCGTGCCAAATTTAATAAAATTTGGGGGAAAAATTCCTCAGGTATCTCTTGCAGACCAAATATTTTATAACTAATCACTGATACAATACAAACACTGCATGAATAAAATACAAAAAAGACAATTCACTATACTTTGTACCATAGGGTCTACGTGTAATAACTTTGATTAAGTTCGGTCCATGGAATCAAGTGTTTTTCAGGCCACATACATCAGTGACAAAAAACATTGTGCAGTTAAAGGTTGTTTGGGGTGATTAAATACATGGAAAACGTACAACTCACACATGTCTCCAATATCAGTGAGTTTACCGACGTCACTACGCACCGTCTCCTGTATACTGTTTGCTCTATGTGTTTCATTAATTTTGCCATGCGTTTGAATGCTTTTTCATTCGCCATACAAGTGAAGCTGTAGGGTTTCTGGAAAACGTAAATATGAAAGCACAGATTGTATAGTGTATGAAAATAAATAAAAACCTTAAGCAACATACAGACTCGAACTAGTTTACTTGGGCCTATTGGCAGATGTGGCAGCCATTTAAAACAAACTCCTGATGTAATTGCATTTTGAGGCGTTCTCCAAGCAGTGAGTGATTTCCGTATTAAGAGTTTATATTCTTAATAGAAGGTAATGCGTTTTATTTGTAGTAAGTGTGGCATGTACTCCAACGCATATTTTTAATTTTTCGTGTCCGTAGTGTTTTGTCACATACGGCAGCCTGAACTAGCTGTTTATAGTCATTTTAAGGGGCGCGAAAGTCGTGTTACAATCGAGTTACAGTCATCCGTCTCGCCTGTCAGTCGACTGTCCGTTAGTCACGTCACCTTTAGCCAATCGGAGGCTTCCAATATTTCCATCCGTCCGGCCGTCGAAAGCTCGGGAAGCTTTAACTTTTGCCGGATCACGGACGGAAGCACAGCCTTATAAAGACGGAGGTGATCGTTTCAACCAACGAGTTATATAGTTAACATAGAGGGGCGGAAACGCTTCCAAAGTGAAGCCCAATTGAACGGCTGTTTTGACCAAAAAAAACATGGCGAACAGCAGTGTGGCCAACATTATGTTGAAAATTCCGTCATATGTTCGCATAAAATCCGTTACTTTATAGCTCCACTATATTCCCGCTAAACACAAGAGAAAATGCCAAAATTATTGTGATATGTTATACTGTAATAATGTTTAAATTAGCATAATCGCTCTCGTCTCTCGACCGGGTATAAGAGTCCGCCATTTTATCTAGGGTCAAAATACCACAATCAATTGGGCTTCACCTCAGAGCCTTGGAGATTGCTTTTTCCGCCCCTCTATGTTTACTATACAGCTCGTTGGTTTCAACCATAGACATAGATATAGGTTAGGTTTCAACGATTTAATTTTAATAAGAAAGCTGTGAGGTTTTTTTATTTCATGTTTTTCTTGCGTAGTACCACAAATTCGTGCCTTTAAACTACGATAGAGATAATTTTGGCATACGGAAAACATTAAAATACTTATAGAAATTATTTACTCTACAATATTGAAACGTAAACAATTTTATTAGTAAATATTATGCTCGCAAAATTTATTTGTGGTGAAAAACAGCGGTTTCACTTACTAGCAGGCATAAACTAACAAATAAATATGTAAAAATAAGTGAAGTGTTGAGGATAAATTTTAACGTCCCACAGAAGTTTTCTGTTTTTACATTGGTAGCATTGCAAATGAAATGAACAACTACATTCAGATGACGGATTGTTGTAAATCTCTAGTTTTGTAGACGGACCGTCAACGTGTGGGCGAGAGGATGATTAACGGATGCGACGGATTAAGGTTAGAAGTTTTCATGACTACTATTGTGTTTAAGAGGAATAAATTTGTTAGTTATGAAGTTCACTTCTGAATGAAGACTATCTAGCGATTATATGAAAGAAAAAGTCTGGTACAGTGTTACCCCAGATTACTGTACTTGGAACTGTTTTGTCTGTTCAAGAGACAGAAGCGAAGGAGTGATAAGGGATACACTGACGCATGCGTCTATACTACTCCACCGATCAAGGCGCCAAACTGACGTGCAATGTTTCCGTTGTAGCGCTGGAACTTTGGGACTTTAGCTGTGACTTTATCGTTTCATTGACGAAAAGTGTCTACAAAGTATACTGCAGAAACTGTTCGGTTTATGCCATTCTGATAAGTATGTTTTGTGATATACGGTATCTTTGTGAAAATGCTGTTTTTAGTTATGCTGGAGGATTGGGAAAAAATACTTTAAATGTGCGGAAGTATAGTACCTACTGGAAAACGTACATTAATTTCGAAAATTAGCTGTTCAACTAACATTAATGTAAGCGTGTTTAGTTTTTAAATTAACTGTAATCTCTAAAAAATAAAAAATGAAAGTATGTCATTCGTTTGTCATTTGTTGTAAACGTAATATAAATGTTTAACAAGCCCTAAATTAGGAATATTAATGCATTTTACTGACTATAAATGGTATTTTCAATTATGCGTATTTTCATTGAGGTATAACATCATATTTGTATAAAAAGACTAATTAAAAATCAGTTTATTGCGGATTACAAATAATAATATGGATTTTAACTGGAATGTGCCTCCCTAAGTACAAAATGTACACAATTTCATGTATATATTTTAACGCTCTAACGACTAAATACTGTAAATATTGTAAAACAGCATATTTTCTATTTAACTATGGCAAAGCAGCGGGACTTAAGTGATAAAGCACCCCAGTAACTTTCCCAGCGACGACCTACTAGCCAACTTATCCTAATCTGCACAGCTTGACCATATCTTACGGTACATCCTGACTTATCCCTGTCATGCTTTCTGAGCGGCAAACTCGCTGTCAACTGGTTCCAATGGCCGCTTCTCTGTCTATATACCATAATTAGAGATTATGGTTAGGGCCACGAACAAAAGTTTTCCGTGTACAATTTTTTTTCAAAGATAAAAAAGACGAGCTTTAAAAATGAATCAAAACTTCAGAATTGGTTTCAGAGTCCTCAGTTTAATATTTAATTATATTTTTCGTTATGTATATCCAACTATGCGCAAATTTTTGACTATCTATTGAATTGATATTAAATTATTAAGGAGTGGATTCACCCAAAACTTTAATTGTTTAAGTAATTTACATAATCGTGCGAGATATGGATGGTTATATAGACATACACTGTGACTGTTTTTTCTGTAATTAAAGTTTTTAAACTTTCGTAGTTTTTTGTTCAATGGCATTATACAGGCCTCGACGTAGCCCGGACAATTTTCTTCACAGGTGCATTAATTTCATTTCGCTAAGTCAGTCGGATTTCCTTTCCAACATTAAACAGTTTAGGGTAAATTTGGACTTTGACACGCCATTATACAAAAAACTATTAAAGCAAAATAATCCGTAACAGCAAAAAACAAGTTACATAACATAACAAATCATACCTCTCAAAAATATAAATTTTTGAAAACAATTAAAATTTTGGGTAATCCGTCCCTTTAATGTTTTAAACATGGGCTAATAGATACTCACGGCTGTAATGACATAGTGTTCGTATTTAGACACCATTAATGATTGTAACAAAATGAAATGAATGTATTATGCAAACTTGCGTAAGTTATACATACTCAGGTTTTAGAAACAGAGACGGATGGAAACATTTTAAAGTAAATGTTTTTCGGCAAAATCCTGTAAATAGTTCGTTATTTAATCGGAAAAAAGTTCCAAAAACAAGGTAAATAATGAAGGGCAGCCGTAAAGATAGTGTCTGGTAGTTAACCATACCTAAGTTTCAAATAACAGAAAAGTACCTCAGCATAGCCGCAATGATTCGTTGATCGAAAAGAATTAAAAGTTAGTGTTTACTTTATGACTCACAAATATAAATTGACTTATTTTATTGATTCGTATCAACTTGGATAACGCTTAATACTCCTCATACATAGACTGCCTGCGCAAAAATAACGGTTCATATTTCTGATTACCAATAAAATTTTTTCATAACGTTTCATTATCGACTATATGCGTCTATATTTTGTGGCTATGCTTGTAAATTACTGTAAAAGTTTTAAAGCGAGAACTAGTACTTATGTACGCGCAGCCGTGACGTGCAGTCGTTAAATCGAAACAAATTTATAATATAATATTTAAGCTACTTACATAATATTTTTTACGTTCTTATTGGAAAAGTAAACTTCTTATAGAGTTAGGTAAAACGTGAATGTTAGCAACATTGGCGTCTCACATAAAGACTCGAGGCCTGAAATATGAATATCAGGCTCGATTTTTTTTTTTAATTTTTATCATAACTACTACATATATTTCTAATTGCCCAAACACAGCTAAAAAATAATAGTTTAAAAATCAGGGAATAATCTAGAAACCTATCTACGTATACTCTAAAATTATGAATTTCAAAAAACATTAGCATAACCATTATTTTAATTTAAGCTTGTAAAACATATGTCTGAAGATATCGTTGACTGATAAATAACTGTAATTCATGCTGAAAATGAAATTATACTTAGATATGTCTACGTATCATGGACGTTATGTACGAAGGTTTGAGGCCTGCGGAAACCAAAACTCAAAAATTTAAAGCTTCTAGCACACTTTACGCGTGAATTTCCAATTCGTTTTACATATATCACGTCAGTGACAGGAGCAACGGCTAGAAAAAAAATAGAAACTTCATGCTAGCAACGATATGACCCTAGTTAAAAACTCTAAAACAATACAACTTTATTACTTTTCCTCACAGCTTGTTAAAATTTGAGCTGACATAAATACGTATAACGAACTTTATGATGGTGGTAAGATTCCCCATACACTATAGATTCTAGACGGCATACGTATAACACGCCTAGAAATTATTTCAGTGTACAGAGTTATGAAAAACTCGTATTGTAAAACATAAGTTTAACGATTTGTAACGATGTGATACACACGACGTTCACATTTTCTAGCATGAAAATCTTTCGAAAGTAATACGAAGTCATGAAAAATAAATCTGGTGATGCCAGCAGACGTTCGCAAGCTGGAGAAACATCCTGCTGTACATTGCGACATTTTGAAACTTTGTTTGAAAACAAAATCAAAGGTATTAGTATTACTATTTTAAAATATTTTGTTTAAGGATTTTTAACTAAACAAAAAAAATGTTTATGCCACAACAGCATTTTTTTTATTTTATAACAGATGAGGACGCCAGGTCATAAAACTAAATTATTGCATTGTCATCGATACTTAATACGTTCGCAAAATTAAAAATAAATCGGACTTCTAGAAATGGAGGAAATATTGAATTGGAAAGGGTTCAGATAACATATTTTTTTATAAATGGTGAGGAAATCCTGTCATGGCTATGAAACGGTTGTATTGTCATCGATTATTAATGTGTTGTGAAAATTTCTAACAATTTGGACCTTGGGACTTGGGAGAAGCTGAAAAAATTAATTGAAAAGTTCTGGATGGATTTTTTTATAAAAGTTATATTACCACGTAAAAGTTATGACGTTATTATATTCTTATCGATTCTTAAGACGTGTGCGTAATTTCAAATAATTCTGTTGCCTGAAAGTTGGTGAAAATTGAATTGAAATATTACATTACATTCATACATATATACAGGCATACATAAATATATGCATAGGTACATACATACATATATACATACGTAAGTACATACATACGTGAGTTCATACATACGTACGTACATACATACGTAGGCCTACATAACACATACATACATGCATACATACATGCGTTCATACTTACGTGCATACACACATACATACATACGTACATACATACATACATGCGAAGCTAATAAAACCGTGTTATAAACTATCAGTTACGTAAAATTTTTTATAGCGCATGAACGTCTTCAGAAGTTTTGTTAAACAAAGATAATCAGTATTTGGTACAAAAAAAATTGTTTGCTGTCGAGCAGTTTTAAAGATAACATGTTACAGACGCATGACAGAAGTAACATGTGGTTAGGTGGGTTGAATGTCTGGCCTTGGAAGTGTGCACGTAGGTATGCTTTATCGCACGTTGCCTAAAACGCTCAGTCAGGGGCCACACCTTTTAAGTGTTCCAGCTATCAGTGTATCAGCTCGGTGCTGCGGTCGCTGTCGCACATATATTCTAAGGAAATGACACACTAAAGGCGCTTATGTAAATTCACTCGTTGATGTAGGGTACGTTATCTCAGTTACGCAACCTGGTTTTCTCGATAACCAGAATTTGATAACAGCATGCGTTGCTATTCAATTCAGTACATGTTTTATCACAGTTGTAAAATGCTTAGTAGCAACATTCATTTTGGGGTGGATGAATGAACTCCATCCCCAAAATGGAGGGGTATGGAGGAGTTTACAGTGTACCCCTATAATACTCCCCCCCCCTCCAAAGTTTTTGAATGGTGAGATGAGAAGGTTTAACGGTCTTAAGAGCCGATGAGGGTGAAATGAAGTTAAGGAACATCTTAACAGCCTATGACCGAGCCAGGATTCGTACCCAGGACCTCTCGCACCGCAGGCCGGCGCCTAACCGACTATTACGCTAATGAAGCCGGTCACGAGTTCTGCGACAGCGCTCTACAAAACAGCAACTGCAGCGTCAAAAGAATCACTGCGGGCCTTTGTTCACAATTATGTGTTTGTGGCCTCTTCCAAAATACGGAAAATTATTATTATTATATTTAGATGTAAGAGTACGTTTAATTTAATAAACAACCGCACCGTACTTTATTTCTATTCGTTCATACGTCTGTAGAACTGGAGATTAACGTAAATAAAAAGAACGGTATTTTTTTCTCGTTATAAAAACGTGAACTGCCATGTTGACGTCTCCTTGACGTTACCATACTGTACATTTTATTGTAAGTAATACAAACCACATCAACATACGCTCAGGTCGTAAAATTGTGTTAAATAAAGTAGATTATATGGTTAAAACGGGTACGTCTGGAAATCTGACTATAAATGTACACAGTAGTTTTTTTGCGAAGCAAAAAATTTGATATACTCAGAAATACATCTTACCTTTAGCACCGTCTGACAAATCAAGTTGGACTACAATACAAGAACATACCCAATAGTCTGCTATTAACGACAAAAATACAGCCTACGTATGTAAATGTATAGTGTAAGATATGGCACGGTTAGCTTGAAATAAATGTTCTTTTAAGTTCAAAGTTGCAGTCAATAGTTTGCCGTCTGCGACGAAACATCGGCAGCTATATTGTTTTTCGGCTATTACACTAGCTGCGACGTCATTAACCAATATGCGAGTTCAAAGCACCCGTGATTGGCCGATAATTTGAGGGGTGGGTGGCATCTCGCGAAATTCGCTCACGGCAGGCTGCTACTTTCACGGCCGTCCACGAGAAACGTGGCAATTACTGGGAGAAAAAATAGTTTTAATAAAAACAAATTAACCTTCTTTATTATTTTCCCAACTCGCGCTCGCTCAGTCTGTAAGAGTCATGTTTGGCTAACGCACCCAAGCTATTACCTCGGAAAGTTCACTTTTTGAACGCATGCGAATTTCATTCGGCTGACTTTTTAAATCAAAACTTATAATTCTGGACCAGATATTAACCATTAAAACGAATTCGTAGTGAGTTATAATTTCTCAGGAATTTAAATTAAATTGACATAAACTCAAACCTTTCACTTTAAACGTCGCAATATGTGAGACCTATATTGCTGTTTTCACTCATGTAATATAAATATCAGTGAAATATTCGTTCTTAACTAACAACTCTGCAACCATGATTGCCTTAACAACGGGCGAATTTCCCGAGCTGGCTTTTACGTAATCGGGTACACTAAATTTTATCAGTTTTTATCAGTTAATCAGTATACTAGCTGCTCCTTTGCGGCTACGTCTGCGTGTACTATAGAAAAGAGTAACTATCAATTAATTACGTATTAATTGATGGTGTTGCAATATTATATGTATATCTTTAAAACAACAAATACAAACAGCTTTATCCAGTCCACTTCACTGAGCGCCTTTTAATTGCAGAACATATTTGGTTTTTACTTCATCTTTATTTCTCTATAAAATAGCTGCCCGGCTGCGGCTTTGCCCGCGTGAAATTATGTAATGTAAACAGTAACTCTGGATAAAATATGTGATGAAGGCATTTATAGCGTACTCAATAACAGTGAACTATAAATTGTCTTAGCTCAGTGTAAAGAGCGCGCGCAATATGCTCGTATGATGTCGTAGTAATTCCCATCGCAAAGTCTTGCACGGGATACGAACCCGTGACCCCACCCCATCCACGCCACAAGTGAATGCTTAAATGCAGGCCACGATAATTCTTTCGTATGTCTAGACTACAGTCCAAAGTGGTTTTATTTATAAGTAGGTTAGAAAATAGAAACAACTATTGAATTATTTCTCCATGAACATGCTCGTTTTTCGGGAGACTAACATTTTACTGCTTTTCACATCCTAAATCTTCGAATTTCATAAAATCCTGAATTTGAGTTGTAGATAGTTACGTAAGCTTCATTCTTACCAAAAAAAATCATCTCGATATTTCAACGGGTATAACCGGTAAATGTGCTTATTTGAAAACATATTTTATTTTTTTAACAGCTTTAAAGGACGAATTTCGAAAAAATCCTGAAAGTTCTTTTTTGGTATTTGTGTAAGATTTATTTTAAAGCAGAAAGCGTTTCAATATTCCCTCTGGTTTAGGAGATAAGTAGGATTAATTAAAAACCCGTTATATTTTTTTAAGAGCTTTCAAGGACGAACTTCGAAAAATTCTAAAATCGCTTTTTAGAAATTTACTTAAGCATCATTAAAAAAAATCACCTTACTATCTGAAATGGTTTAGGAGAAATCACGGATTAATTAAAAACACATTTTACGGCTTTTCGAATTTCGCAAAATCAAAAAATTTACAAATATGCATTTGCTTGGGCAATATTTTGAACTTAAAAATTATGATAGCTTTCCCGGTTAATGAGGTATCAGGGATTCTTTGAAAACACATTTCATTCCTTTCCATCCCCTTAATTATCGAATTAAAAAAAAATCCATTCTTAGAGTGTGTCTACGGGCCAAGGAGAAGCTTCCCTCAAAATTTCATGGTTCTAGGTCCAGCGGTTTGGACTGTGCGTTGATGAGAGAGTGAGTGTGTCAGTGAGAACACTTCATTTTATATATTAAGATAATTCCAATTCGCACAATAGTGCCTGGTGGGCGGCGGCTAACCAAAAACATGTAGTTAAGGTTACGCAACACATGCGCTAGCAAATAGAAAGGTGCTTTCAATATTTACGGCAGCGTTTGAAAGTAAAGTAGTTTTAATGCTCAACAATATGAAAATTAAAATGCTCACAGAACTATTACGTTGCCTGGCTGCATTTAGTGCCGACATAATTCGAAAGAATCATGTGAATATTAAATACTTTTTTGTAGGTTCCTTCTCTAGTAACAAAATAATATTTTTCGCATAATTTATAATTTTTGATTTTATACATTTTGTACGTCGTGTTAGGGAGTTGAATGAAAATGTGTCCTTCGAACAGCAAACCTGTCATTTGTATGATTAGTGAAACGTAAAAAATATTTTGTCAACAATTAAGTGGTAGCGATATTCCACTTGATCAATCGACATTTTAGAGGTAATAGAGTAAATTAAATTCGTAATAAATTACGAAAGCTATTTATTATTTAACCTGCTTTCTGAAGGAACGAAGGCCTTTGAGTACACTTTCCTATATGTTGACTGTACGTGATGCATGTTCCTTGAAAAACGTTTGATCTCGTAAATGAAATTCTATCCATCTTGGTACACATATTAGTTTTATTAACAATATTTTATGATATTTTTGACTGTATTTTATGAGTACTTTCTATAATAGTGGCCGTTTGACAATTTTGGGCGGTATGTCGTATTCCGGGAACTATTTTACGGATTCACACTACGATTGATATTTTGGTAGCTAATCATCTAAAGTATTCAAAGTGAAACTGTATTTTATTGCAGGTGTGTCATTTTGAAACATAGAATGAAACGAATATATAAATAATGTGTCATATTCAAACATTGAAACTCTTACTATAAAATTGCAAACAACGATAACAATTTCGTGAATCTAATACCTATATTAGAGTGAAATGTATCAACACATCTTGGCTTAACCACATACTTGTCAAAATTATTATAAATTATCGTTTTAAAAAATTCTCGATTTGCCTTAGGACTATAGGTTTTATTATTCTGTTCTCTCACGCATATGTCTAGTTTACATGTAAAGGGGTTTTATCGTGACGTAAACGACGCCAGGAAAGTGGGAAAGGCGAGGAAAATGATAAAATATAATGTGATATCAGATTTTTAATTTGCTCGAGAAAGTCTGCATGCAATGTTTACAATACGTCTTTCCAGACAACGATTATGTTAACCAGGAATATTCGCGGAACTTTCCTCAAACAAAAACGTTAAAAATGTACTGCGTTTTAAAATTAAATAAAATCATCAGTTGTTTAGGAATGGTTGCTTGCAACAAAAACATTTTTTGCAATTAATACAATAACATTTTCGGGGAACTTTTTGTACTCTTGTCTTTATTGGTAAATGACAATTGCCGAAGTGGAGAAACACTCAGACTGTAATGTATTATTGTGTCAGGAACTTAAAAGAGAACGAATTAGTGTTAGAGAACTGGAAATAAAACAGTTTGAAGAAACTCCTATTTAAAGTGTAATTTGCAAAGTGAAAAAAAAAATGTTTATAAGTGCAGTTCATGAGAGCAAATAACTGTCGCGGTACGTAGACGTAACGGTCGTTACTACGTTCCTGTCCGCGATCATCAATTGAATAATTCTTCACCAAATCTAGAACATCAATAGATGTCTTGTGACACAATATCAATGTCTGTAGGAGAAGTTTCACAGCGATGAATGTACCGAGTGTATCTGTCTACAAGTAAATGAACTTACATTACAGTAAGCACTTATTATTAGTTACTGTTTGGTTTTTTCTTCCACATTACTGTTACTGTACCCTGAGAATACATTGCATGGGTAACTTTGTACAACCTAAATTTTTTGCTGATTGGTTAAATATAAGCAAAATAAATCCCAAGCATTTATAATTAATTTTTTTATGAAACCCAGTCACAATATGGTTGAAATGAATATATATTGCGTTGCAAGTTAGACATGCTAGCGCAATGCTATCTGTACCCATTTTATGGTATGCATGAAGTAAAATTGGTTTTCTCATAAAATGACATTTTGTTCTAAAACTATCGTTTACAACTCAACATTACATTTTTATAAAATATATAGTGTTTCATTTTTTGATATCAAGACGTGTGCGTTACTGTTATAATACTTAGCACTGAATTTATATTTACTGAAGAACAGCAATATATATATATATATATATATATATATATATATATATATATATATATATATATATATATATAATATATAT
>PNEQ01066289.1:0-63818 GCA_003012365.1 Medauroidea extradentata | reverse complement strand
AAGTAGCGCCTCTGGTGGTCATTCCTAGAATTAAAATATAATGATAGAGTATTTTGGTGGGAACTTTAAAAATGGCGGGTTCCTTGCCATGTAAACAAATGACTGATGAAAATTGGCGGGAAAAGTATTCCAAGATGGCGGGGTATAAATTATTCCAAGATGGCGGATGGATGTAAAATTAATTTTTAGATTTTTTTTTTAATTTTTGAAATTTTTTTTAATTTTTGAAATGTTTTTTAATTTTTGGGAAATTTTGGAAAATTTTGAAAGTGATGTAATCCAAGATGGCGGCCGGAAACAATATGGCGGCCGGAAACAAGATGGCGGCGATGACGTAATCCAAGATGGCGGCGATGACGTAATCCAAGATGGCGGCGATGACGTAATCCAAGATGGCGGCGATGACGTAATCCAAGATGGCGGCCGCGGCTCCGCAGCTCCACACCCTCAACCCTCTTGTGCTCGGAGCCCCTAAAACCCCCTACTTACAACCGTTCGTATGAACAGGGATCACAAGTTTGATAAATTATTAAAATGTAATGTTATGACTAAAAGTGCATTCACTGCCATTTATTTAGCAGCTTTCAACATGAAGCGTATTTGTAAAGGCTATGCAGGAAACAGCTCTATATATCTGTAGTCAACGCAGACTTCAAAATCATTTACTAAAATTATTTGTTTTTGGCCTACATGTGGCATAAATGAATTATTTCTGTGATCATGCATAAACACTTATCTAAACAGCAAATAAACTTATCTGATATGGCTAATCTGGGAAATATAAAAGTTACCTTTTATTGTGACTTTTTAGGAATTAAAAAAAATACTTACATGCTATAAATAGCAAAATATAATTAGTTAAATTTGTAAAGTACAGTAGGTTGTACTGCCGAAGTTTAAAATTATTTTGTTTAGTTACTGACTTTTGACTCGAGAAAACTCCAAAGAAGACAGTGCATATTTCTGTACATATATTGTTTTACGTAGTCACCTGTTTTAGTTCGAAACTAACTTTTTATTTTAAAAATATATGTTTCCATCAAGGTTAAAAAAAATTCCTTCCTGACCACTACTTTGCAATATGTTAATACAAAGTTCTACTTAGCAGCAAAAACGTTTGTGTTGTAGGATGTGAGTGTATTTACAGTGACGCGTACAGGAAAACGTTTTCTATGCGTCAAACATGAGCCTTTTTCTGAAATGGTTTCGCTTGCAATTAAGAACTCTAGTTAATTGGCGGGAAATAAACTTAAGGGACTTTCTTCTGTAGGTCATAAATTATTTCTTTTGATTTTTTTTTGCACGAAATAAAATATATTTTCTGGACATTAAGTTTGTCTTAAAAAGCTTCGCCTAATATAATCGGCGTCGTTGTCGTGTTCAGGTAGATAATTTGTCTTACACCGTAGAGATCTCGGCTCGATTCACTGCGATGTTAAACACGATTTATTGTATGTGGGAAGTTTGTTGTTCTATGGCTCCCAGTTCGGAAGTCGGCCAGTCCGTCTGTGATACCTTGCCTTGAACTAATTCTCTACACAATATTTATTAATCTATCATACACGTTATTTCTGTGCTGTTTTAATAACTAAACAGCTTTTTGACCTTACAACAGCAACATTTTATTACCAGCGTTACTAATTTGCAGTGGTGTGTTGCCGAACAAAAATTTGAGAAAGACGTTTTCTTAAAGACTATGATCCATCATTTCTGCAGATATACAAACATTTTTGTACAGTTGTGTTTAAAAGTGGTTTTCACTATGTAGCATAAATTTTATCAAGACAAAAATTATGTAGAATTGACTAGTTCATAAATTATTATGAATTAGTTGCATAATTAGCTGAAACCATTCCATAATTTGTCTCGAATAAAATTTCGTAATATAGTCTACACCGCTTTCAACAAAACCGTGTAACAATTTTGTGTTACCTGTACTCGTTTAGGATTTAATAAATATTTAACGAAAAAGCTGTATAAATTACGGATCAAGACCTAAATGCAAGGTGTTCGTAGGACTTAGGTGAGGGTCGTATGTTGCTAACTTTGGACATCCATGCAAAAACTTAAAACAAAAATTCATTGTTTAATATTTTCATCCTTAAAACCTATTAAAATACTGCAAATATTAAAAAAACAATTAGCACACTTCTTGTTTCTGGGATTAACCTTTTTGAGCACATCCAACTTAATACACATTAATCGTTGAACTTATAAACAGTTGATGTAGTTGCTGCAGTAAACATATAAGCGGCATTCAAAGTCAAAAACACTGCGAGAAAATTTCCGGAAAAATTATACAGCGGTTTCTTCCTTATATTTGTGCATGTCGTAAAGTACATAGAAATCCTGTAAGCTGAATGAAAGCAGTTAGATTACATAAAAAGCGTTGGCACACGTAACCACCAACTCTAAACATGAATACTGGAAATAAGCACATTCACTACGTTCACGACATTGCGTGTGCTGTAGCGTACGAGGGCCATATTTCATTGTCAAGGCGTTAGGAGTACCCTGAGTACTCAAATTTTCTTCTTCTCGTATTCATGACCTCCAAATTATCCGCCTCTGAATATTAAGACAATTATTTCAACACCCCATTTTGCAATTGCTTTAACTAACTATCCGACTCTAGTGGGGAAAAATCAAGACACCATTATTTATGCTTCTAAAATGTTAGATACTATGATTAATTCTTTTCTACCAAAGTAATACAAATTTAACTCATATTTCTGATCTTAAGGCTCGGTTTCAGCCACCATTTTAAATTTTTATTTTTCGCTTTTTTTGAATACTAAGAAGAAAAATTTTAAATATGCGTTTATACCTCAAATTATATTTACATTTCGCTACAGTACATACCTTTCAGTTTAGCTGTTAACTTATAATTACGCCACAATCTGTGTGGCAAATTTGTTTGTATTCATTATTAAACGTTTTCCTACACAGAATTCCAAAAAAAGGAAAAAGAATAAAATTCAAAATGGCGACTGAATCCCAGCCTTAAATGCCATACATTCCCAAACGCGATCTGTAACCAAGGTGTTGTGGGTAGTTCGTTTGAGTTGGGAAACATAATGTTAAACGTTAGGTCTGTGTAAATTAATTTATTTTTACTCTTACTTGATCTTTACTCGATGGGGGAAACCCACCCTAAAAGGATATGCTCATCCTATAACTTGGGAAGGAACAAATTGTGATTCCGATGATCAGCAGAAAAAAATATCCATGGTAATTTACATTCTTTAATATCAGTTGACTTGTTTATAGGCTATGCTGCTGCCTTAAGGGGGGAGTTCACCAACAATTTTCATTGTTTTAATTTTTCTTTAAAATTTGTATTAGATATGGTTTGTTTGGTAGACATACGCTGTGATTACTTCATCCAGTAGTGAATATTTTTTGCTTTCATACTTTTTTATAGTGGCATATCAAAGTTCAAATTTGCGTAAAGGGGTTTTATACTAGAAACTAAAACCAACTGACTTAATTAAATGAAATAATTTACACTGAAGAACAGTGCCTTGTACTACGTGAAGAAATGTATTTTATAAAATTCTCAGATTTTTTCTTGTATTTTTGGAAGATTACGCAATTTAACATTAAAATAAACGCAATTTTTTAAAATTGGAATATATATATAATTGTTGTTTGGTATACACATCTTGACTAAGTCGGTAACACTGCTCTTCAGTTAGAATAGTTTAATTTCTGTAAGTCAGTTGGTTTTCCATTTATGCATAAAACTGCTTCAGGCACATTTGATATCAGACACGCCATTACAAAAAAACTATGCAAGCCAAAAAGTTTTTCATTATGTATTTAACAGCCGAAATGTACGTATGTCTATATATATATATATATATATATATATATATATATATATATATATATATATATATATATATATATATATATATAGTACACAATAAACATAACTACAACAACCCTCATAAGATGTCCTAGCCTGATGTATGGACAGTGTTCCAGCTTGTCACACGTATTTTTTTTGCGCGAAACAGCTTAACTTATTCCTATTACTTTTATCTACGAAACTCTTTAACGTACGATTATATAATTTAAAAAATCCAGCATGCTTCTTAGAAACGCCATTTTCGAGCCTCACAAAGTAACTAAAACGATTTTTTTTAGACTACTTTAATTCCGAAAATACCTTCTGAATTCGTAAAGCACAAAATGAGATGCATGTGTTGGCCTGGCGTCATACTATACAAAATTAAATTTCAGGGTCATCGCTTACAATCCCATAGGAAAAAGACTAAAACAAAAACCTTGCATGCCAGTGTGGCACGCAGTTGATAGAGGCGATATGCTTCTCGTCGTGTATGGTATTCTGGCATTTATCGCTCCTGTGTACCCACGCGTCAAACGTGAACAATTCGAAACCGGTACACATACCCCTTAAGAAGTCAGTTACATACCAGACTAGGTACAACGGTACTAAGTCCTTAATTAAATTAACGTTTTTACTGACTCTGAGATTTCTAAGAAGTGCTGACTGAAATCTGATAAAATCGCTTTCCAAAAATACGTGTAGGTCCATTTATACTGTCTAGAACGTTATAAAATTAGATATCAAAATTTCCTGGTTGGTACCTATAAATGGCTTACAAGCATTTTGGAAGTTTTACTGTTCTCAGGTAGGATTGCGATGAGATTGTTATCGGAGAAAGGGGAAAAGAGTAGGTTGAGTATTGTGAATATGGAGTGATTTGCCCGGAAGAGGGAAATGTTCTGGAGTTTTGAGTGCTCGAGAACTCTCGTCAAATACTGCGGAGCCGAAGTTCAACAACGGCAGAACGCCCGGGAGAAGTACTCAGCGACGAATATCAGAAAATGTCAATTACCACGAACCAACAATTCTCTAACAATTCTAGAAAACTGTTTTACGCTGCCACGGGCTAACTTACATTATTCGTTTCCTTTTCAGGTTGGCGGGTTATGTCGTGATGTGTTGCTGTCCAACTAATGTGAATGACATATCTAAAAGTACATATGTATTCATATGTAGAACTTACTGATATATGCAGTATAATAGAATATTAAACGAGTAAATGAAAATGTGTATTTTTAAAGTCATGCAATATTTCTGTGTGTAATTTAGTACAAAATATACTCCTGTTATACTATTTTCATCAAAAGAAGAATACTCTATTATTAGAGACATGCAAAATTCGCGTTATTTTCTGACGGCTGAATAGACTCCAAGTGACTATAGGCTCGTTCGACGTCGCCCGCTGGCCGATATTGTCGTGACTTGCCGCGGAGAATGCTTACACGGTAGAGAGGCCAATCTCTGTACAGACGTGTAACACACGTAAATGACAACACAAAAGTTCGTGGCCAACTGAATCGCAGATTATACTCTGTTATGTATAGGAAAGTGACGTTTAGTTTGTTACTAAATGATAACGCGAATTTTGCATGTCTCTATCTATTATTATTACTTTAAATTTCAAATACTTAAGTCTTGTATGATTGTACTTAGGAGGGGAGGGGGGAGTTAATGCAAGATTTTAATTGTTTTTAAATTTTTATACTTGCACAAGGTGTGGTTTGTTTTGTAGCCATACGTATTTGATACAGTAATGTAAAATTTCTAGATTTCATAATTTTTGTACAGTGGAATATCAGAGACGAAATTTGCACAAAACGGTTATAACATATATAAGAAAGGAAAACCAACTGACTTACAAAAATAAAACGATTGCCGCTGAAGAACAGCGGCACGGGTTACGTCAATACATGACTCAAACACGGCATTTGCATTTTTTGTATTTAAAAAAAAATCAGAATATTGGCAATTTGTTATTTAAAATTCAGTAATTAAAAATAAATATAAAAATATTCAATGTGGTTTTTTTATACATGCCTTGACGTAGTCCGTGACACTACTCTTCACTGTGAATTTGTTCAGTTGTTTTTACTTTTTTGTAGAAAACCGTTTTATGAAAATTTAGGTTTGGCATGGCATACAAAAACTGTGACAGCTAGAAAGTTTTTATAACTGTAAAAAGCGGTCACATAGTATGTCTATACAACAAATCATTTCTCGTACAAATATAAACATTATTAAAACAATTAAAAATTCGCAGGGAGCCCCCTTAACTTATTTAGATATAATGTACGTACATAATGCAATTAATGGTGGTCAGCTATGCGTCAATAGTAATTATTATTACAACAGATATTTCTAATACCTTTCAATATTTTAAACAGTTAAACTGGAGAATGTAAGGTAGTTAGTGATACTACTTATGCTGTGTTCGAACTCAGGTATGAAATTAGTGCGTACTTTCACATTTGCGTTCTTCACTTACCCTTGGATTCATACATAACCCGTTCGGACAGTTATTTGAGCTGGTTTAATTTATACCATTTAGTAGCAAAAATTAATAATTTTAGATGGTTTTTGCCGTAAAAAATTACTTGCACTAAATTTTATATCTAAAATAGCTAGTGTATCAATGTCTGTATAAGTTATAAGCATGCATACATACATGAATTTATATAACATTACAATGCTTATTCAACACAGAAGAATTTAAATTGTATTAAGTATCCGCAAACATAGATTATATCGAAATGATAAAATAGTGTCCTTTTGGATATGTTGATGAAATTAATAGACACAAGAACTGGTGCAAATGCTGCAAAATATTTTTTCAAAGCATAAACGAAGTAAAATTAAAACGAAAATCCTCACTTTTCATTACCTACTAATTTCACACAGTTAAAGGTGCGCCTTGGGCACTGTTGTTTTACTTATGTCACAAATAGCAAACGTTTTCATTCTTCGTGGTAATAGGCTAATGCTGTTTAATTAAAAAAAAAAAACAGAATAATACAAGTACGTGCTTTTAATCTGATAGCTATTTATCTCGACTTTGTAAGAAACAAACTATGCATTCTGCTTTAAGGATATAGACTAGGTTAAACAGTTTTTTCTATAACTAATGGTTTCGTGTAATAATTCATTACTAACGAACACATTGTTTTGCTAAACGATTCATATTAATAAATACTGAAATGAGAGTCAACATAACCTGTAACACTAATAATGTATGCTGCAAGACGTAAGAGGTACGCAGTTTCGTTTCTTTACATACTACGTACTTCACTTAAAATTCGGACACTCCCAGGGACATAGTTGTGTAAGTAGGCTACATACATACTTCAGGCAAGTTCGGACACGGCCTGCAGTGAAGTGCATAAAGCTAGTTAACTATCCTATTTGGGGGAAGTGTGTGATGTTAGTTAGCTAATCTAGTCAAATGATGCATGTGAGACTGTGATGGATTTATCACAGAATGGTTATATGTAAAATATGTATTAATATCTTTGCATTGTTTGGTTTTATATTGGACTGTATAAAATAACAGATGAATGTGTTAACCTATTTAATGGAAGGAGAATGTGCATATTTGAAATATTTGGATTATAAAGTAAGCATGTACAGAAATGTTGAATTCATAGAAATATTTTAAACTGTAAATGATTTTTGTGGAGATTTTGAAGAAGAAAAAGGTATTTGTCAAATGTCTTGTACACACTATTGAAATGTAATCATATGCCGGCCCAGAAGCCCAGCGAAAAGTCATCATATTTAGCCGATTGAGTTTAGTCCTTTTAGCCATTATTTTTCTGTATGTTTGTTGCTTTTTCAGTTTAAATCCTTTTGGTAATATTTATATCAGTAATTAGATATTCCAATGAAATTTCTCTGTTCTTGAATATTTTTTTAAATTGCTATTATGTTTTGTTGATTGGAAAATTCAGGACGAACAGGCTTACCACCATAAAAATTTCTTTAACTGTGCTTTGGAGTAGGGAAATAATTTTTTATATTCACAAAGAGATTTGTCCAAATTTATTTTCAAGGATTGTTTCCTACCCTGCACAAGGCTATTTAGTGATGCTATTTTTATGTAGTATGTAAGGCTAGTTAGCCCTAATACTAAGCGTCAGTGTTTGAGACTAGTTATCGTACTTACTAAGGGAAATGTGTGAGGCTATTTAGCGATGCTACTTAGATGAAGTATGTGAGGCTGTTTATGCGATATTACTAAGTGACAATGTTTGAGACTAGTTATCGTACTTATTAAGGGAAATGTGTGAGGCTATTTAGCGATGCTACTTGCATGAAGTATGTGAGGCTGTTTATCGATACTACTAAGTGACAATGCTTGAGGCTAGTTACCGTACTTACTTTTGTATTCCTAGATAATAGACAGTTAAAATTATAGTAAATGAATCAGTATTTTATTATTTCGTAGGATAAACAAACCTTGTCAAACATTTACTTATTTGGCAGAGATATATGTATAAGGGGATCTAGGTTTCCAAAGATATGTAACACTTACTATAGGAAGTGTGTGAGGCTAATTTGCGATAGTACTAAGCGGCAGTGTTTGAGGCTAGTTATCTTACTTACTAAGGGAGGTGTATGAGGCTATTTTGTGGTTCCACTTAGATGAAGTATGTGAGACAATTTAGCGATGCTACTTACAGTATATTAAGTGTGTGAGGCTAGTTAGAGATGGCACTTTTATGAAGTATATGAGGGTATTTAGCGAAGCTAGTTATATGAAGTATGTCTGGTTAGTTAGTGAAGCATCTAAGGGAAGTGTGTGAGGCTACGTATGCGAAGTATACGAGGCTAGTTAGTGATGATGCTACTTAGGGACGTGTGTTAGTCTGGTTAGCAATGCTACTGAGGGGTAGCTTATACGGCTGGCTGGTAGTGATGCTAAGGGGTAGCGCGTGGCATGTTTGGCTCGGGTCGCGAGGGCAATCAACCCCCTAGCGGCAACAGCAATATGCAAGCTTCTTCTCTCTCTCTCTCTCTCTCTCTCTTTTTCTCTCTCTCTCTATTCCTTTCCACATCACCACAATGCAAGGCACGCAACAAGCCCCTTCCGTCCTGCAGCTACTCTAAATCTCTCCTCCAACTCTTTCCTATCATCGCCGTGAGCTCGTCAAGCAGAAGGCGTGGTTTTCCGTTTTAGTACGGGATTTTAGAAATCTAGCGCAATTTCTGTTACTGTAAGTTTCAAGATAATACACTTAAAATAATAAGTTTAAGAGTACTATTCAGTGAATCAGGGGTACTTATGCAACCCGCATTAACACGGTTTAAATGAAGGCTAAATTTCTATAGTTATAGCAATAAGAACATTACACAAATCAAATTATACTTGCGTTTTATCAAATTCATAGTTGTTCTTACTCTAGCTGTATTCTCAGAAGTCAAGTGTAAGAAATTGTTGACCAATAATTTTACAAAACATTTTGTATCGCGATTATTTTGTAACCGTTTGTTATGGCTGATTTTACAGGATCACCTCAACTAAGAACTGCAGTATATTTAATAAAAAGCTAATATAATTTTGATATGCGCAATACTTTAATGCTATAAACATATTTATGGAAAGCCTTTCAATAAATTCAGTTGAAGAGTGATGCACAGGTATGTCTGATACACTGGAATATACTTTTAAAGAATGTTAAAGCCGCAATTGAAATGTGAATTTCTTATATAATTGTAGCAACTTTCTTTGTAACCAATTAAATTTGCATGCCTGGGGCTGTGCGGAGAAGATTTATTTTAATTACTGTTTTATTACCATACTTCGGAAGTGAAACGCTTTCTTCAGCTTTCGCTAATAATTAAATTTTGAACAAAGAGTTGTAACAATTCTCGATTATTTTTAAAATCTCTTTAACGTATTCAACAGTAAACAAAAACCGACACATAAAACTATAAAGCAAGATGAAAAATTTTTGTATTTATATACTGATAGGGAAGTACTTATTTTTTATGTTTTTTTTCTATAGAAGGGTTGAATGCCTCCTGATAATTGGAAGCAAAAAGTTATTACTGATCATAAACGTGTTTTCTTTGCCTAAGCTAATTGCTTTTCTATGCATTTTGGCTTATTGCTTATTTAAATGTCTATGTTAATGCTAATGTAGTTTTGAGGTTCAAGAGCGTATGCCTGAAAACAAAAGGTTAATATGTTATAATTTTTTTGTATAAATATATCAGTCCTTAGAAGTAGAAACGTTTCAATTAAATGAGAAACGCTGCAATCTCGCGAAAAATACTATCCACATTTAATGTAATGTACTCGGAGAATTCATGCAATAAAAATTTTATGAATAGATAGGTTCAATTGTGAGGATAGGGTCGTGCATGGATTGAAATATATTTAACATTTATATTTCATGCCATTTTGGGGGCGCATACTATTTATTTTAAAGTTATTTTATATTTACTTCTAAAACAAATAGTGTTTTATAACAAAGCATAATAAAAACGAACAGTTTTACTTCATATGCATTCAATAACTATTATTATCAAGAACGACTATTGTGAAAAATCATTTTCCATCCCGTAAGAATTATAAAGCGAATATCCGCGCCAGAGCACTATAAATACTCATGAATCTTGCAGGAAATCCTTCGAATTGAACGTTTGTTACAGAACTCGTGTCAATTAAACATTTAATTTACTGGTACAAACGACAGACGCGTAGTCAAAGTATTTAAGTCACTTGCATTGTGTTTTAACCTGCGACGACCTACCTACAATAAAGAAATGTGTCGATCTTAGCTCGGGGTGCTCATTGACTGCACCAATCAGAAAAAAGGTTACCGTGACGTCATGCGTCTATGATTGGCCAGTAGAACCTCAAGACAAGTGAGAGATAAAACATCCTACCATTGACCATGAATCAGAGCTGAGGATGTGCACATAAGACATTGAAATAATCTGGTGCAAGCATCTTTCACGAAACTCAACCGTCCTTATACATATGGGGTGTATATCAATAGTATAGTAATTATATTTGAACTTTTTGCATTGTAATTATATGATAGATAGGATAATGTATTTTATCACATATATATATTTTTTTAAGTATTAAAGTAAGAAGGGGGATAGCAGTAATTTTACAAGGTTTGTGATGCCCTGCCTTAAGATAGCTTAGAGATAAAAATACGTTACTAAATTGTTAGTACATTGCATAAATTGTTGCTGTGAAATAGGTTTAGAATAAAAAATAAGTCAGAACTTGGTGTAAAATTTATTGAAATAAACAGATTATGCGAAAAATGTAGACTTTTTTTTTTTAAATTTCTGATAAATGGTTTATTGAAAAACACGAATATCATACGTTACTGATCAAAATGTTTTCAACATTGCAACGAAACGAAAACATTTTTTTGACACTTGTTATGTGGATTTTTCAAATTTTCATTTTAAATTTAATAGTAACTATCATCAAAACAGCCGGCAACAATAGCTTTGCCGTAGATAAACCGAAAGGCAGAATGATAAATAAATAAATAAATAAATTCTTAATGACGTCGCGACGACTACAATAAATCCTTTCTGAGATTAATTTTTTGGTAAAACATCTCAGTGAACGTTCTCAGAAACGTAATAATTAATTAAAATAATCATACTTGTTGCTAACCATAATGCTTATATATATTTATAAGTACTAAATTTATATTTAACAAGGTATATTTGATGCCTTTTAACGAAAATGAGGAGGAAAATAATAGGCTATTTGCTCTTGAACTACCCTGATTCGACTCGTCACAAAATACGTTAATTTATTTGTATAAAAATGCTGTTACCTTTGTAGGAACGTCTTGTGGCCATATTTTCTGGTTTTGGCTATTTTGAGAACCCAATGAAACATACAATAGCACGCAAAAGATTACCGTGTTCATAAATCTTTGGAAGCCGATACTTTGATGTCATAGCATCTTTGGTAATTAGCGGTTCCATAGTCTAGTGAGCGAGCGATGTTTTAGTGAATAGGATACACATACAACATGAAATACCGCAAATAAAATTGGTTTAGAAGCAAAGACAACCAAATTAGAAAAGTTTTATTTATTACTTTTCTTTCTAGGCTGGCGTTGTTATATTAGACCCGGTTCATAAAGCGTACTCTGCGAATTTATGTTTTCCTATTCTCTGTAGTTTTCTTTGCCAGACATGCATCACAATGGAATATGTCCAAAGAACTATATCCAGCCATTTATAACCCATATAAAAACTCCAAATAGGTTGGTAAGTAACAAAAACAATTTTGTCTGTGTAGTAAATATAAAAAGTAAAATACGGCTGCAGGAACTAAAGTAATAAATTAAGGAAAAAAGTATTTTCATACAAATTCTAGAATGCAAATGTTTAAAGAATTACAGTGGCCTACTGACCGTGTGCCATGAACTCATGTCAGGTGCAGTACATTTCCCCTCCCTGTGACATGTCTATCTACTATTAGCGCCACGCTTCTTCACCTCACAGGAGGACTAGTTGTGGTCGAGTAGTATATCCAGTCAGAGGTGAGGTTACTCCCTGATGCGAGGCTGAAGCTTCTTTTCTCTCGCCGCTGCCAGTGAGAACGGTCGGCTCGTATAGATGGCAAGTTCGCTAATTTAGTGCGCCAGTGGCTTGAATCTCTTCAGTAGCAAGAGTAGTGGTTGGGTATGTTACAACACCTGGGGCTTCTAGAAGTTTCTGGCGAGGTGGAATACGTGCGCGCAGTGATCACCCATACTTCTCCGGCGACGTGAGATTCCATTGTACTCCTCGACTGGAGCACACCCCAGTGCTCGCGTTAATTGGCGCTCCCTAGTTCCAAGGCAACCAACCCCCTTCTTTACCATCGAGCTGCGTCAATCAAGCTTTCTCTCTCAGACTCGGGCAAACTTCGTCACATCGCTAATGCCTGTCCTCCTGTGTTCGCGATCCCATGACGAACCTCGGCGTACACTTCCCCTTTCTGCCTTGGAAGAAGATGCTTCAGCTGTCACAGAGTGAAAAGATTTTGTCAGCATTGTTAGTATTGTAGATGTAACTTGAGAGTACATTTTTGTCTTACAAAAACTGCTCAGCTAGTTTTCTCATAATGAAATCTATGCTGCGCGACCAATCAGGAGACAGGTCGTCACCCATTGGCTGAGCAGGATAAGTGGGTTCACTCTGTTCAACCCATGGTTTTCCAGTCTCCTCAACTGTCGCACTCGTGTTCCTGAACCATGTGTGTCTACCAGACGACGGGAACAGATTTCCAGTTCCCGAAACGTTATACTGTCTGCCTGGAAAGTTACTGTGTTTTGTTTCGTCTCATCGTTGCGTCGTTTTTGTTTTTTTTTTCTGTTTGTGTCTGATATCTGCTGCGTTTTGTTTCATCGCATCGTTGTGTCGTTTCGTTATATTTCTGTTCGTGCCTGATATCTACTGTGTTATTGTTTCGCCTCATCGTTGTGTCGCATGTTAACTTGTTTTTGTATTTGTATTATTTTCATTTATTATCTGCTTGTTCCTTGTTTTATTTCACCCGTTTCCATTCCTTGGAATTCATGTTGTATATGTATCCCATTGACTAAAGAATACTCTGTTTTTTGTCTTTATATTATTTGTTTAGTTTGTTTAGTTTGTTTGACAGTCGTTCATTTCGCAATGGAGTATGTCCAAGTAACTAAATCCAGGCATGTACTCCCATTGCACAGTTCTTTCAAAAATCATGTGTAATTTCAAAGTCAAATTTTGCATGTCATTCGTTTTTAAGTTCTGCAAAAATCAAGTAACACAACAAAATAAAAAAAAAACAATTTGAACTAATACGTTACGGGCCTCTACTTGACGGTTATAAAAAACATTCACAAAACGTGTTTATATTTTTCAAAATTGCTAAAATTTTTAAAACTCTTGCTACCTATTTCTTTTATAACTCCAATTAAATATATTACAACAGTAATGGAAAAAAAATGAAAGATATATAAAAATCTATCAGTATGAATTATATTTAGAAGTTAGGTTAAAGTTGCATAAATTAACAAAAAATGAATGTTCCTACACAAAACATAAAATTTCAAGATGGCGACATACTCTCACTCTTAGGGCGGCGCATGCCACAGAACCGTGGCGTAAGCAAGGGAAGATATTTATTTAAACTATATTCTGCATTGCTGGCACTCTTAATAACATCTCTTCCGGACGAATTTTTTTTCTGCGGGGAAAACGGGAACATCGCAATAAGAATATAAATGTAGGAAAAATAGGATATGAATTTTTTGATTTGTTTTAGATTATGAATATATTATTTGTACATAGTTTTCATATTATTTAAAAACTACGCTGAACGACTCTACATCAGTGTGTACTTTGCTGAGATGAATACAGTTTTCTGTTGTGGCACATTTGCAGATTCGATCAATTCTGAACCACTTCGAATTTATTTTACAAACAAAATTTAAGATTAGAAATTTTTAAAATTTTCTCGTTTTTATACACAATTTAGCGTATCCTGTACCGTATCAATATTGTCGGAATGTAAGTCTACAAAAAAAATCATATCTCGTAAAAATAACAATTATTCAAACGATAACAAATATTTTAGTGATCATCCCTCTTCCAATCCTCCAAATGTCAAGTGCTTAACACCATACAGTAGGCTCAGAATGATAACCACCACACCACTACGTTTCTTAAAATAACGTTACATCTCAATCGTATGGTACTTTTCTGCTTTGTTCTAATGTTGTTTCGTTAAATATAGTCTCGTTACATCAGCAGCGCTGTGGTAATAATTCTGGTAGTTTTTTTATTTCGTAAACTATAATACCAGGATATAATTAGCGTAATCAAGCGACATTTATGGATAAGCTGAATTATTACTTTATAAAGTTGTGTCTTCTACACATATAACATTTTTTAGGTTTCATTTTATTCGCTTTGTGTTGTATAAATTTGTAGATTGTTATTTCATTTGGTATTTTATTCATTATTTTGCTGAGGGGTATTTCATAACGGATCACTTTTTTACTGGTGATGATTTCCTAAAGCCTTATTTTCTTTTTTAAAGTGTCATATACTAATATGTTTGCTTATGTTACTAGTGTTTTAGTAAGTCTTAATTATTTCATTTGTATTTCTCTTTCAAGTAAGTAAAATTTCAGTTACTTATATGCTCATAAATATTTGTACTGCAATGTTAGGCCTGCTGGGAACAAAAATATAATTTGCTTCATAAGGGAGTTTTTTTGATTAAACAAATATTTATCATCGACGTACAAAGTTTCTGACATTATAAATCAAATATATGATGGTTTGCAACGTATTTTACAATATTTCGAGAAAAAAAATGCATTATTAAAAACCATTTTAAAAAAATGTGATTAATTTTAGTCCCTGTTAGGTTACTAAATTAACCCTGGAAATAAACCCGACAAAGTGGATTCATATAATGAAAGTTTATTTGTCGTTACTTTACATTACACTAATAGTTTGTTCTTAAAAGAAAAATTATTAGTATACCAATTTGCAGAGTTCTATCTTCACACATTGTCATTTGATAAAATTGTAACACCATGCTCGTAATTTTCCGTAAGAAATCGCTTTTTAAATGTGTAAGTCATGTTAACGAGACAGTCTATATAGTCGATTGAACCTTGAATGTAATTTATTACATTAGCGAGTTAATCACGATCATTGTCATGTAACCTTACCCACACACCGATCTCACTGATTGGCCACAGCTCTTGATTAAATTGCGTAGTACGAAACGGCGGGGTTAAGTACGGATTGTCTATTTCTGGTTGGAATGTGAGGACCACGCTCTGAGCTACAGGACTGGAAATCCTTCCGGTCGCTGGATGAAGACTGAGTGGAGAGAACATCCCTCTTCGAGAGAGACGATGTGTCTTAACCTCCTTCATCTTAATGGAGATTGGGGGACTCACTGCAGCATATTAATTATTTTAATAATTTTTATATTTGTACGAGACAACGTTTGTTTCATTGGCATATATTGTAACTTATTTTTACAGTAATGAAAATCGTCTAGCATTCATAGTTTTTGTATAGTAGCATATCACAGCCGAAATGTACATATAACTGTTTTATATAAGAAACGAAAACCAACTGACATAAAGACATTTGATAGTTACCACTAAAGAACAGAGTCACGGAATATGTCCAGACACGAATAAATTAATGCGTTGGTTATATTTTGTATTTTTAAAACAATGCTGAGTTGAAAATAACAACTGTCAACTTTGGGTGTATTTTTTTTAATACAAAAAATTGCAACGCAATGTTTTTATACATGTCTAGCTGTAGCCCGTGACAATTTCCTTCAGAGTGAAGAGTTTCTGTAAATCAACTGTTTTCGTTTTTTATGTGAAACGGTTTTATGCAAATTTTGGCTTTTACTTGCCACTACACAAAAACTATAGGAGCTGGAAAATTTTAAATCCTGTAAATAACAGTCTGTATGTCTACAAAGTAAACAATATTTGTTACAAACGTAATATTTATTAAAATAATAAAGATTTTGCGTGAACGACCCCCTTAAGGCGACTACCAAGATAAACATATTTCGCGCACTCGAGGCCTTAAGAGCGCGCTTAACCTCAATTTTCAACGTCTTTATTTATTTTTATATTAGTACCAGATATTTTTTTCTTATTTCAGACATAAAATGTGATAAAATCTTCCTCTTAGGAAGCTTTGTATCCCTCATATTTTTTGCGTAATGAGTCGTAAACGTCAAAATTTGCACTTTTCGGTTTTAAGTACACCACTAAAACCAACTGACGTACCAAAACGACAAAACTTACAGTGTATAACAATGTTGTAGGCTGTGATTTGACATATATAAAAACAACAAATAAAATACTTTTATATTTAATAAAAAATGCTGAATTTTGAAGTTAAAATTAAAAAAATATCAAAATTTTTTAAAAATACAAACAATGTATTTGATTTTATATATGTCAAATCATAGCCTACGGCATTGTTATATAGTGTCCATTTTTTTTTTCAGTTTGGAAAGTCAGTTGGTTTTAGTGGCGTACTTAAAACCGTAAAGTTCAAATTTTGACATTTACGACTCATTACTAGGGACCTGAAAAATTCGCGTTTACTTTTGGAAACACGCTATAATTGCAACTACTATAAGTTCGTGTTAGTTCCGTGATTGGCCCTCGACTCTTATGACAGTTCCCGGAAGTCGCTGAGCCAATAAAAAAAACGTACCGAAATGAAGGCCCATATCACGGTGTTAACAAACAGCTAATGAGCAGCTATTGCCTGCTTGAGTAGACATATATTCTTGCAGGCTAGCCTACATGTCAGTGAACCGGCGAATTATTCCGGTCTCTACTCATTACGCAATAAATATGACAGACACAAACATTTCGTAAGAGGAAGATTTTATCACAATTTATGTATAAAATAAGAAAGAAATATCTGGTATCAATATAAAAACAAAAAAAATAGACGTTGAAAGCTGAGGTAAACCGCGCCCTTAAAGCGCGGAAGCGGTAAGGACGACACAGCATGCGCATTAAGTATTATCCTAGCCTATAAGCGCATGTAGTTGAACGAGCGTGATGTCTTCTCGCTGACAACTTGCCTCTGTGAGATCTTCAGTGGTGACCCCATCATTTTATGACGTAATAGGTTAATATTATACACCTGTACCTTTCAAATGATTCTGTCTGAAGATTTCCATTCTTGTCAATGAACGCAAAATATACATATTTTCGCCGGTTTTCGGCAGTTATAAAACGTCCTTTGATGGTTAATGGTGCCTGGTGAAGCAGTGGGAGAACATTCGCCTTGCGTTCGGGAGTATCTGGGTTCAATGCCCGTCTCCGGCTGTCCTGGTTGCGGTTTTCCAGGGTTTCCCAAAATCGCTTCAGGCGAATACTTGGATTGTTCCTTAAAGATATTCAAGTGTGATAAAATCAATATTTTATATTTTTATTACTTAGTGTTAATTTTGTAGACTATGCTTGTGAGTACAGTTTACTCTCATGAAATAATTTTACTCTAATAGTTTTCTCATAATGGTGCATCAAAGTCAAAATGTGCATGAAGTGCTCCCATGAATATAGTAAAAACTAATTGACTTACTTAAATGAAATAATTCACACTAAAATAACATACCATGGGCTATGTAACAAAACATCTAAAAAACTTCTAGAAATCACATTTAAAAAATTCAGATTTTTCAACTTTTTTCTTGTAATTTAGCAATTTATTTAGTTCAAAATATTACGTCGTGAGTTTCTAAATGCCTTATTACGTAGCTAACGGAATGTTAGTTAACCACGAATTATTTCATTTAATTAAGTCAACTGCTTTTCACTGTTTGCATAGCAGCGTAACGTGCTAATTTTGACTTTGATGCTCCGTTACAAGAAAACAAAAATAACAATATTTCATAAAAACATAAAATTATGATTTTATCGGACTTGAACCCCCTTTAAACAGGCCATGACCAATTCCTTTCCCCTTTCCACCCATGTCCTCTATCAAGACCTTGTGCTGTTCGAGGACACGTGAAACCAAATAAATAAAAATGTATGTAAGTCTATATATACATATGTAACGTTCTTTGAATGTTATTCCTCAGCAGAGGTCACTTATGCGCATTTAGCAGTTTTCGAATAACTTCGTAAATGCCGAAGCTTTCCACGCTACTTGGCTTCCTGGGCAGGTAGCCGTATCCTGTGTAGTGAAATTCTCATTTATATATTGAAACAGTATTTTAACTGAAATAACTACAACAATATTACTATAGAGCTTTATCATTTTACAAATACCCCTGTTATTAGATGCATAACTAGGCGAATATGAAACACAATAAAGTATTTTTATTTCTAAACAGTGTAACTATAGCCGAACTGTCAATAAGATCTAACGTCAAAAACCTAGGCATTACTTTTAATAGTACACTTAACTGGTCGCACCATACTGCTAACGTATGTAAGAAGGCGCTATCCATCCTCCATGCATTGAAGAGTTAAAAAAAACCAACTCCCTAAATGTGTCAAAACATATCTTGTGCAGGTATTATTTTTTCTATGTATTCAATATCGTGACGTAATTTACAGAACAACACGCAAACAAACTATAGAAAATTCAAAATTCATGTATCCGTTTTACAGTTAGTCTTAAGACCCGAGATCATGTCTCTTCGTATTACGGAAATCTGACATGGCTGCAACTAGTACATAGGCGTAAACTTCATAGCTTACAACTCTTAAGAAAAGTTATATATTCTAAATCCCCGCTCTATGTATATAAGAAATTCAACTTTCTCTCCTGCCCAATGTTGGCGTTTGTTGGAAGGATAACCTAGCTTCGTTGATACCTAGGCATCGCACAAGTGCCAATTCCAAGACATTTATGATAGCCACGGCACGCGCTTGGAATGCACTTGGAGACTCAGTGAGGCAGAAATATACCGAGTTTTCCTCTTTCGAAAAAGTTGTGTTGCTCTCTTAGACAAGATCATTATCTAGTATTAACAATGGATGATGACATATACCTATGTATGAATGTGTGAGTGAATGTGATAGGTAACGTTTTTATTTTTGTTTTCTCTAATTGTGTTGTGATTTTAAATTGTTCTTAGTTATTTTTAAAAACAAATTTGAACTTTTATTGCTGAAATACTATAAAAATTTAGCTATGTAACTGGAATATTTATTTTTCTTCTCCTCTTACGTTATCAAATGCTTTCTCAATATGTACACTGGTTAACTGTAAGACCAGGCGACATCGCCGTAGCTTCGCCACATAAAATTAAGACGAATAATTAAACAAATAAACAGCCAGACAATTTTTGGTAAAGAGAATTTTACACCAATATGTTTCTATACCTCACGTGCATATTTGCAGCTGTGCGTCATGGCAAGTGTTTGTATGTTGTTTTATCTGTCAGCGTATCGGGTTTATACTCACAAACTACAGACGTGAAATGTCAAGACGATAGGTTAAATTAAAAAAAAAAATCTCTCTTGCAATGATTCTGTTTGACGAATTAATGAAAGATTCCGTTATTTTATATGTCGAACAGTTTACCAAGAATATATCCTATGTTTTGTCGGAGAGAAAATTTTGATAATACAATTAGAAAAAATGTTATGGTTAAAACACCGAAAATACAATAAAATTGACTAACACCTCCCTCCCCACTTAAAAAAAATTTCCGCTTACTAAAATATGTTTTCATATTTCGTGCCAAAGGTTCATATACTTAATGGCCGTAAACATCTTACTCTGCAGAGAAACAACAATAAGGGAAGATTTAGCCAGTTAAAATTTTTTGTTTTCTTTGATTACCTCTTGCATACGTTTTTCTAAGCCAGCCGAACATCTAAGTTGAAATATAACTCTCTCACACACTGCAAGCTTTGCACAAATAAAAGTGCGGAGACACGAAACACATACGAGCAATCTCTTCCGAAATAACAGCCACGACCGGAAATTTGTTGTTTACGAGACTTCTTCCAATTACTCTAGGACGCAGTGTGTTGGTCTCTTTTTATACATCTATTGATATAGTGTTCCATTTTCTCTGCTCTTCGCTCGTTCGAAGCGCGCGAGTGTGTGAAGCGAAGACAGAAAGAGAGAGAAGGTGAGAGAAAGCAGAGAAGACACTTGCTAAATTATCACGCATGAGACGAAGTATCTACCTGTTTCGTACGTGCTCTGTGCCTTTACTATCGCACACGAAGAGGAGAAGCGCAATATTTTCTTCTCCTTTGACATCAGTAATTGAATTGGCAGACGACCGTTCTTCCGTATGAGGAAACCTCATGTCTGTTACACAACTTCGTTTAATTAAGGCTACTGAAATGGTATAGTTAATTTATTGATTATGAAAGTACAGAGTTTTCAGTGAGTTTAAAGAAGTTTTAAAACTACTGCTGCTTCTAAAAGCTCTTGGTACTACTGTCTGCTCCGGTTATCAGACGTGTGGATCTTCAATCGTGCATCTGTCATTTAAATATGTTCACGTGGCAAAAAATTGGTAAATTTATATTTGCACGGCATAGCGTTCGTTTCATAGAAGTTACTTGCGACTTTATTTTCCGCTCGTAAACGTTTCTTAGCTCTCATAGTTTTCCCGTAGCGGCATGTAAAAGTAAACATTAGCAAATTACAAGAACTTAGAAATAGCAAAAACCAGGTGACTTACTCGAATGAAATAATTTTCGCTAAAATGATATATTTTAGGCTATATACTAAAATAAGGAAAAACGTACACCAAAGTGCTATCATATTACTTTTTAATTACCAAAAGTAAATTAAATTGACATAATTTAAATTTTTTTAAGTAAAAAATAATTTTTATTGTGTGTTTTTAAATATTTTAGCACATGTCCCATTATATCTCATTTCACTGTAAATGCTTTCATTCGAGTGAGTCAGTTGCTTTTTGTTACTCCTACGTTCCCGTGCCTTGTAAATTATGACTTTAACGTGCAGCTAAGGGGGAACTGTGAGCGCTATAAATTGTTTATAAATGGAAAAAGTAATCACGTGTAACGTCTATAAAACGAACGCTATGCCGTGCAAATTTCAAACTATGAATTTTCGACACGTGAACGCCCAAAAGGCTGGCATCAGTCGCATTTTAGATTATTTAATTTGTAGCTTTCCTGAAAAGCTCAGCAGAAAAATTTAAAATTTTGTACTACAGCATAAATTATATTTACTTCGCGTTACAGTACGAGCATCGCCGTTGGACTTTCAATGTATGCTTGGAAAGCAATCAGTACAGAAAATCAAGAATATTAAAAATAATCTGTATTGGTTGCGGCCTAAATAAACGCAAATGTTCAGCTGCGATACTTCTACTGTACGGTAAGGTATAAAGAATTCACGGTTCAACTGTAAATTTTTAATTTACTCGTCAGAAAACATTCGCGAAAAAACTAAAAAAACTTAATAACGTGCCCTAACGCCGAGCATACAGCAATTTTAATCACAATTTTTTTATTTTTTATTTGTACCAGATATTTTTTTTTTATTTTAGACACAAAATGTGACTAAATTTGTCTCTTATGAAATTTTTTTATCTCTCATAGTTTTCGCGTAATGGCTTGTTAAAGTCATATTTTGCATGTTTCTGTTTTAAGGACTACACTAAAACCAACTGCTATACCAAACTCAAAAAAATCACAGTGGATAAAGACATTGCAGGCTATAATGACACGCTCGTAAAAATAAAGAATAACAAATATTTGTATTTTAAAAACATTATTGATTTTTTTAAATTTTAGTTTTAGCGTTTTTTTAATACAAATAATTTTTATTACTTATTTTTATGAGCATGACATTGTAGCCTGAAATGTCTTTACTAAATCATTATCTGTTGTTTTAGTTTTAAAAAAATAATTGCAAAAGTAGAAGGAAAAAAGGAAGCATGACTTTATTAGCATATTTGCAGGGTAGAGAGAAAGGTGCTTTATGACCATTTTATCAACTTTTATATGGGCATACCGTTGAGATCAAGGGACACGTTTTTACATTGCAGTTAGTATTCTGTTTATTGTCTCCACACGACGAATTGTCTTGACGCCTTCCAAGTGGTTTCGTATACGTCAAGGAAACGTTGTGGACAAATTATTAAAGTTGCTTGAAATTGAGCTAGTTCACAAATTAACGCGCATTTTACAGGTATGTAATAGTTAGAGAATCGAAAAATGAGGGTTTAATTTCAGCACATGCTTAACTTTAAACAAATAATTTTCGTGTCACTTTCGCAATTCACTCTTGACTCATTTCTAACGGTCTGGAGGGCGCTGAGCTGGTAATGAAGACGTAGCTGAACGCAGGTCCAATCATGTAATGTAACTATGTCAGCGAGCAACCAATGTCTTCTTGAGTACACAAATATTCCTGGAGGATAGCATACATGCTGGTGAAACGCAAATTGTTACGGGTTGTTTGTTGTAATGTTCTATTTAGTCTTGAATCCTGACTTGATGTCGTTTCGGACTTTCGTTCATGCTGATTACCGTCAACACTGACTTATATAATTTATTTTCATAATTCTGACAAAGTATTTTTAATTTCTTACAACGTGCAGGGAAATGATAAAACAACATATCCTACAACTGTTTGGATCACCCCATTGCCAGAATTACTCAAAGATAGGGGTTCACTTAGTAAAATAGATTACAGTCATTAATTCGGACAGTTTATATTACCCAAGAGAAAGATGGATGCGAAAATGGAACCATTGAAGAGTGAATCGGACAGTAAAATACTGCTGTCTTAAGCTCAATAAACCCATGAGTATTTCTTATAATTATTAATATAAATTGCCATAAAATGAACTATTATTTTATTGAGTTTTTTTTTTTCAGTTCGAACACATTCTCCCACAATGTCTGATGTACATAAAATTGTGTATTTTATTACACTAACCCATTGCAGAAACTGTTCAAGGTCACATAGTTTAACGAGTAAATAATCCCTACCCATGCTGGAGCCAGGGCTCTAAGGTAGAAAGTACCTGTGAGACCTACAACCTACTATTTACTGGTAAAGTAACACAAATGTAAAATTTTTATAGTCTAAGTCACTTAAGCTAAACTTATACACCACAAACGGAAAGTCAGTTCGGGAATCCTGAATTGCAGCTTTTCCTAATAATTCATAAAGTTTGAATTTAATTAATCAATTTAGATAATCACGCATCACAGAAAACAATTCAAGGTTATTTTAACTTTTTCTCATTTTATTTGTTTCCAGGCAACAATAATTTTTAGGCAAATGATCACTACAAAGTCCTTGAAGAGAATGAATGTCTAGTGATGTGTACAATAAGCTTGAAAAATTAATTCGTTTTAGTATAATGACATGGATATTTATAGAAAAGAGTGTCTTAAAACTAGTCTTAAAAAATAAAGTCAAAAGCAGTACGTTCTTTTTCTGTAATTTGGTTAAGAGAGATTTGTGGAATATGTTTTAAGCTATAAATATTTTTATATAATTCTTAAATGAGAGCAAGATCATTATCTTCTTCCAACAGAATACGCAAATAAATAACTGTAGCAAAACTAAAAATTTTTTTATAACAATTCTCAGCTGCTTTACTCAGGTGTACATATCTCATTGTCAGAAAGTAAGACAATTTTTGAAGGTTTAACATTTACATTAAAATAAAATATAACGTATTACACCCTAGACTTCTTGAATGTTTCGCCGCAAGATAAGTAAAATAATAATATGGTGGTTTCGTGTTTATACATCTGCTCCGAAATTGAGTTGGGGTATATTTTTATCTGCGAGTAAAATTACATGTTACCTGGAAGGCGGAAATGACTTCGCCTCCCTTGTCTTTCCATCTACTTCCGCAGAAACTCTCAGGTAGACCGCGTGAATATTGCCACCGTTATCGGTCGTGGCAGTGTTCCACTCGGAGCTTTCCTCGTGTTCCGAAACCTCTTTTGTCGCGCACGAGAACCAACTGTAAGCCTCTTTACTCTCCTGACATCGAGGCGTTTCGTCCAAGAACTTCCAGGTCGTAATCCGATTTCGTACAGAATTTTTTTCTCACGAGTGTTCGTTCAGTGAAATATGTAGTCTGTACTACAGTATTTCGAAGAGTTTACATTTGTCTTGTTTCTTGTTTACACTTTAAATGTTTCCTTCCCCCAGCGCATGAAAGGTGCTCCGGCGTTCAAGCATGTTCTGTTTTATGTAATAGTTTTAAAGTAAACACACCTTAAACAATGCTTATCCTTTAGGAAACAAATTTACACGAGAAATTTGCAATAAAAGAGACCGTACCTATAGAAATATCCTCCCGATTCGTAAACCAGAAACCGAGAAGCCTATATTTTGACTTTACGCCATACAACAGAGCAACTGTATTTTTGTGAAAATAATTTTACATGAATTCGTTTTTATACCTTATATCGACATCTGCAGTTGTATTTCATGGTCAGTGACTGGAAGTTTCAAACTCGCAGAGTCTTGCTGCTATCTCCACAAATCACAGACGTGTGGTGTCGCAGTTATCTGCTTTCATTGGCTCAGTCAAATGAGCGACGCCTCTGCACAAGGACTTGCTGCCAATTGCCATGAAGCATAGCTGCAGGTGTGCATGTTTGGCAATGAAGAAAGTTGGTGCAAAATTGTTATCAGCAAAAATCACACTTCATGGCTCTTGCCAAAATTTTCAAAAAATAAAAAATACAAAGAAAACATTACACGTACATTTAGTGATATATGTATTATCATTGACGTTCATACCAGACTTACCTGTATGGCTTACATTTATCTATACCGCCAGGCGAGATAAATCATGACTGTTCTTCATATCTTAAGAATAACCGCATGCTGTAAAAATAAATATGTGTGAGAGCGTTATCCATTAAAAAAGCTAACTTTACGAAGAGCAAAATATATCTATATAGCTATCTAGCATTGCGATTAAGGAATATTGCTTCAAAAACAAATTAAATTTCATACCTCGGGTTTCTTTTTTACATATGATTTCTTAAAAAACAATTTTTTAAACGAATATTATAACTATAGATGACGGTTTATTGCGGGAAAAATTGACTGTTTGCTGGATTTCAACGCACGTTCAGCTTACTAGAAGATTACTGGTTTTGTTTCTTAAGTAGAGTTGTTGCCCTATTTGACTGAGCCAATAAGAATCCCGCTGCTGTGATATTTTATGCTTGGTATTGGTCTGCAGACAGCTACGTTGTGTCAATCGTACAACACCTAATATTATGTATTGCAAGAAGCTACAGCACTTTCAAGGGTATATTGGCCCAAAACAGTTTCGCTGTATACAACTCTAATTATAACTGTTTAACAAAAACCCTGTGTTAAAAATGTTACACTATTTTTTTTAAATATCGAGGTTATTTTCAAACTGTATAAGTAACAAAACTATTGTTGCCCCTGCCTTTTTAGGCCCAAATTTTATTTTCGTCGAAAGTACTTCGCATCGCTTCATTAGTATACGAAATTCTTCTTTAGCGCAAGTTTAAATTAATTGTACAAATCTTTTTTAGTGGGGCATTCACAGAAATTGTTTTTATTTACTTTGCTCTGTTGTGAGACTGTCACGTTCACATTAATGAATAGCTTGTTATTGGCAAAATAAAAATTAAATAGTGCATGTTTGGTGTTTATGAATGCTTTCTTTTGATACAGTCATTGACAACAATATTACTTCCTATGTATCACATTAGAGAAATATTTTCAAGATTAAGTTGGTATCAAAGAGAGTTTCACACAGTGGTACCGCGGAGCTGTTGCGGTCAGAAAGTTTGCCTCCTGCAACAGCTGTTCATATTCGATTCCAGACGAGGTCCAAACTGATTATCACGTGTGGGAAACATGTTGCCGTGCGATGTGTGATGCCATATGTCGTGGTTATTCCCCACACGATATTCTGTTGAGTATTTACCACATAGATAACTGTTTTAACGGCAACCAAATTACTTGTATACATTGTTGTTAGATACACAGATTTTTGTGATAAATCTTTTCGCTAACTTGTTCCGATACCTGCTGTTCTTATGGTCAGTGATTAAGTTCTTAACAGGTGTTTCTACCAGCAAATCACAGACGCGTATTGTTGCAGTAACTTATTCTGATTGGCACAGTTAAATGAGTGACGCCTTTGTACGGAATCACACTGCCAATAACCACGAAGCACAGCTACAGATGTGCACATAAGGCAATTTAAACGGTTGTGCAATATTATTTTCACCAAAATTCAGTGACTCTAATTATTGTGTGATTTAAACGAACAGCCTGTATACGGCCAAGCTACTTTGCAGCAGTTCGTAATAAAATAAAATTTGTATTTTCTGCAAAATTAATTTTACTTGCGGCAAGGAAAGTGTTACGTAAAGAGTGTTGAGATAGTATTTGATTGGCAATTAACTATTCGTCTCGAACACGCATTCGTTAAGTTGAACCGCAGAAAATGTTGTGTGGAATGAAATAGGGATTGGATTCTCTCCACGCTGGCTGTAAGATTCCTCTAAGAGTTTTTACATGCCTTTAAATCGATTGGATACGTATTTTTCCTCGTATACATTAAAGAATATCTCGGTACGAAAAACAACAGTTAATTTAGGCCTGCGCGTTCGGATACGAATAAATTGACAAAACCGCTTAAGAGTGTTCAAGTGCAATAAAATCATAATTTTATGTTTTTATGAAATATTGTTAGTTTTGCAGACGATACTTGTAGGTACATTTTATTCTTACGAAACAATTTTTGCAGTAGCTTATGCCTTCTGCACTAAAAAAAAAAAATTATGAAAACTTCCCTGCAAAATTACTTTGTAGCAATCACAAATAACTTTGTGGTGGCCATAATATTTTAGTGGTGCCAACAAAATATTTTTGTGGCCACAAAATATTTTTGTGGTGACCACGAAATAAATTTGGCAGGGTAAATGCCCACAAAAATTCGTAGCCGCCACAAAATATTTTTTTCTGTGTGTATTGTAAATTGTTTTGTAAGAGGAAATTGTACTCACAAGTATCGTCTACAAAACTAACACTATTTTGTATAAATATAAAACTATGACTTTATCGTATTTGAACATATTTAAGGGCACTGCCTACCTGCGCGTTTATCACCTAAAGTCCGTAGCTCTAATAACAATATGAAGATAAAGATACAATTTTATGTTCCCCATAGTTCTGCTTGCTAAATTTAGGTTGTAAAATGAGTTGGATGCTTGTGATTTTTTTGTAATCTAAACAACCCAAGTCCAGAAGCAAAAATAGTTCAGGAGAAGAAAAAAGCTTCAAATATTATAAGAACTGTGTTTATCAGCTGGCGTCTGCAGCAGCAAAATATAAGGTGTGATGTTATCATACCATGAAACTGATGTCATATTACAGTTTGCAGTAATAATGCAATTTCGGTAAAGTGTGGACTTGGATAGTTTTTCATGTCACCGTTTCTGTTGTCAAACAGGAGTGCAGGTATATGAAGTTTGAGAGCCAGTGGTAAGTTGAATGCTGTAGAGTGGGATTTACACCGGCCACGAGGAAACGTCCTTCTTCCTAGAGGTGTGCTTCGTGACTGGCGCAAGAGCTGGATCCAGTTAGGTGAGAGACAACTCGGAGATGCTTCTTTCTCGTAACGTGACGTCACAACAACACTGAACCTCGTATGTCTACAATCTCGCTTACGAGAGGCGACAACGTTCTGAGAACCCCTCTTGATGTGTCAGCTTCTTGCATGCAGTTTTATCAAACAACGTTTCTACTTCTTCTTTGTTTTCTGGTGACTAAAAGCGGTCTGGGACTTATCACACACATATCACGAACTGTAAGACGCCCTGCCTGCTGGTCGTGTGTTAGTGTGAGTGAGGCACGGCGCCAAGGGCGATATTGACCTGCTTATCTGGTGCGGTATCGCCTCTACCGCAAGACTCTGAAACGGCGTGCAGTGGTATCGTAGATCACTCGCCTAACTGACACTTTCAGTGGCGACCCCATCTTTTTATTCTCGGAACGTTTTAAGGAAAGTTCAATACACTATTCTATCGAAGTTTCATACAAATCCCGTGAGTAGTTGTTTACATGTGACAGATTTAAAAAAAGGCAGTTTGTAGACATTTTGAGATGCTCTGAAACGTTCTTTATAATAAACGATATGTTTTGCAATTATAATTCCACCATCACTTGAAGTGTGTGTTCTTTTCGTAAAACCATACATTAGAAGCATGTTTAGAAGTTTCTTTAAAAAAAAAAAAAGAGTTGTGCTAGCACGCTGCATAGCTGTTTATAAGGCAAGCAGGCGGGAGCCTTAATAACGTTATATCATTCTCACAATTGAAGAGATTAGTGGAAACAACCTGGGGGGATGTAGTTTGAGCGTTTTAAAACTAAGATTACGGAGAGGCACAGGTGGACACGGAGTTTTGGTGAAAAGTATTTCGCACCATCTTGTTTTAACGTCTCACATGCGAACATGCAACTCTGTGTCACGGGATCGTGTATTTATTCAAAAGCGTCCCTCAACTAAAGTAAATAAACAAGTTATTTCGACACTTTACTTACACATCTATAACTCAGCTTCATAGTCAATGATTGGGTGTTTTTAACTCTTAGCGACTCGAGGCACTACTCGCCGAGTGGTGTTGCATTAACCGTGTTCTGATTGGCACAATTAAACAAAGGACGCATCTGAACAATGTCATTACTAACCTGTAATTTCGTAACATTCTGTATTACATATACGTACCCCTACTAACAACATTAAGTGGGCTGTAAGTTGTTGATGACGATACTGTACATTTATTCATTTTTTCCTCTTCCATGAAGTTGTGATTGTAGCAAGGTGTGTACTCACCTTAAAATAAAAAAAAAAAATCCACGACGCTCCTTATTTGATAACAAAGAAACTAATTTGTTTCTGAGACATAGTCAGTGGAGACATGAGACTAAATATCAAAGGTTTCTAGTGAGTCATGGGGTCGAAAGTCAAGGGAAACATTCATTTTATAACCAACAGCACAGGTATTAAATGAGCTAAGTTCACTCAAGTTCGGTAAACAAAATAAAACGTTCGATAGTTTCGTACTTCGAGGCATTTTACTAACTCCTTACTTTTACAACACAATCCACAACAATTACTCATAAATCACGTGGTTTACCGTGCTGCTTCACTCCCTGTGGGCACTAATTAAAGTAGCTTGGTTACAAAAGTCGAAGTGTCCACTGGATACACAGCATAATGCAGCGAGATTCTGAAAATAAAAATTAATTAAGGTAAAACAGGTCGCATGTTCCGGCGGCCTTTTTAGCAATAATTTCGAATAATACTTGCCTATATTATGCAGGATAGAAATGCTAATACATATGAAACAACAGTCAACGAAGGCCCACTCTACATAGGTAGGGCCCGGTAGTCTTCGCGAAAAGATTTTTGCCCCACTTTGTTTCAGTGTCTTACGTGCGCACCTGCAGCTCAACTTCATGGCTATTGACAGAGTGCTTTTGTGCAGAGTCGTTATTAATTTGACTGAGCCAATCAGTACACGGATAACTGCGACAAATCACGTATGTGATTTGCGGGTTTAACCTCCACTCGCCGGGTGTTACGGCATCCAATCACTGCCCGCAAAGCAGAGATGCAGGTGCGCACGTAAGGCACTGAAACAAAGTGATGCAAAAATATTTTCTCGTTAACTACCAGGCTCTATACATAGTTTACATAATTTGGCAGATCAGGGCTTAGTAGAATAAGAACTATGATGCCCCGCTCGCGGATCGATAACGTGATAGTTTCATATGTGGTAACTGAGGAAATAACGTACCAAAGAGTAGCAACAACGAGGTCTGGCCGTATCATAGCCCACGTTTATATTATTGCTAGAGACCTGAAAGTCGTGTTTTCTTTTAGATGCAAGCTAGAACTCAAGCAACTATAGGTCTGTGTCATGTTCACAACTGGCAGTTCACTTACTCGACACTTCCTGGAAGTAGCAGAGCCAGCCAATAATAAAACTGTAACTGAATTCAGCCCAATTTCACTGTGTCAGCGAGCAGCTAATAAACACATGCTGTCTGCGCGATTTCACAAATATTTTTGGAGGCTAACTTACAGCACAGTGATTCCGCGAATTTTTTCGGTCTCTAATTCTTGCTAATCGAAAATAAAAAAAAACATTAAAACCATGAAAATACAACCAAATTAATAAAAAAAAGTCTGAAGGTTAGCATACAAAACTTATTAAATATATGGAACAGACAGCATCCAGGGCAAACAACCTAATTAAAACCCTCTATACCTTTACGTCCACGGTTAAATTCAATACACCTTTTAATAGCTGTGGTGATTAGAAGCAATTAAAAAATCCACATTCAAATTAAGGATAACTCGAGCCTGCCAGAATCACTTAATTATCATTAGGCCTGTACCTGGCATAAATTAACTGTAGGAACTTGTGGCATTTCATTAATATTATAGTGATAAATTAATTCATGGTTAAATTATTTAAGAATGGTTAAGTGACCTTGAAAAGAAGATGCAATTTACTACCGTTACTAAAGTTAGGCTTACTACTTAAAAAATTAAAGGGAGGTCTCAACCACTTTACAACTAAACACTATTACAATTGTTGATTACAGAGAGTGTTTCAGATTCAGTCTCCTGATGGTTGGTTACTCGGTCTTAATGAGAAGAACCTTCGTACTTCTGAGCAATCTTATTGAAGCTGAGCACAGCGACAGCTCACCATGGATATTCACTTGATACGAATACCAACAAGTAGTATCACGTTAAGTTAATTTTGACGGTCGTCGTAACTGGGCGACTCAATAGCCAGAGAATCACACTGAAGTATTAAGTAACCTTTAGTATCTTACATCAAGGCACTGACTTACTAGTGAATTAGCATGTTACTGCAGAACTGCCCTTGTGGTTTGGTGATTCCTGCTGTGATTGATACACTGGATGGGCACAACTTATTCAAATGTAATGAACCTCGAGATTACAAAAGAGGGAAAAATAGGCCAAAAAGAATAGTCACATAACAAAGTATTATAATGTAGTGATCGTGGAATAAGATCTAAAAATTTCTAAAAAAATTGGTAACTTTACTTTCTTCAAGATAAGAACTAAAAGAAGAAGTATTATTGAATCTAAACAAGTGGTTTTGTCCAAACATTTCCATCTGCTGCTAAACAAAACATTTTTACTGCCACCAGTGGTTGGAAATCCTATTACGAACTACGCATAAATTTCTGGATGGGTTCGTGATACATTCAAACAAGTAGACCTATTCAATGTGCAGTTTTGGAAACATAGGTTTCTTATCTACTCTCGTAGATAGGACATAATGTTGAGCCACAGGCCGCAAACCTCGGCAGTTCCGCCCCCCTCTACGGCCTACTTTTGTCGAGTGCAAGCGACAACAATGAACAGTCGGCTGAGAATGGCAATGTCAGCAGAACTGACGGTGGCGATAATCTCTGTGGTTTCCCCGGGAAATCTCTGCGCGTCATTGTCACGTAAGTGCAACAATCGCGCGACGCACCCGAATGCCCCATTCAACAGATCGCTGCGATGGAAGCATTCTCATCGCCAGCAGTTTCCATGCGTATAGAACGAGAACGTCAAATGGCCAAAAATCGATTCAAGCTTAACGTGTTACAGTCTCGTAAATCAACGACTAAGTGCAATACCTGCAACGAAAGGCAATTCGTAGTTAAGTTAAATGGAATCGATTTATGAACTTTATAAAACAAGTAAGGTATCTTAACGACCAGTAGCAAGACTACACGAAGCGTTCTGTACAGCTATCAAGTAAAAATGACATAAGGTACAGTTTTCATATAGCCTAACTACAAGTAAACGTAAAATTTTAATTTTCAGGCGTTAGTAATAGTACCTGAAAAAACCGTAAAAACCAAACTCACACGAAACAATAAAATGTAGCAGTCATTGTGCTGTAAAAAAATTTTGTACTTCATACACAATTATGTCATATCTATTTTAATGTGAATTCAAAGGCTTCGCTTGTATGCCTAATAGTTTTTGCTTGTCAATTTACAACAGACTTTCTTTGAAATGTAGCTGTAGGGAATGTTATAATCTTAAGATCTTTTGACGATAAATATGTGTAACAAGCGTTCACGCATACATGCTATGATGATCTTGATTTAATTCAAAAAGTTTAAAACTTGGACTGCATTTATGTTAATTAATTAAAATTATTTAACACCTTAGCAAGGTGTTGATGTGTTGCTAGGTGTTCGGGACTAAGCCATAACTATACACTACTCTGAGTTATCAGAGGAAAATTAGTGATTAGGTGTTCTCTACTGTCTCAGTCGCATGATAATCTATAAATATTGCCCTACATGTTCGTTGGATAAATATCAAGAATCACTACTCATCGTGTACCGACCAAACTATTGGTTTTAGAGGTATAGTTTATTGATGATAAATGTTTCTATAGACGTTAAAAGTAGTCTTAGGTAAAAATAACTGCAGTTTATAACCTGTAAATATATGTTTTTCATTATGTTAAATTACATTGATTAGGTTAGCTTAGTTTAGGTTAGTTTAGGTTAGTTTCAGTTAGTTTCGGTTAATTTACATTTAGGTTTTCCATTTTTCGTTTGGTTATGTATGGTTAGGATACCTAACCTAACGAGAAATGGAAAAAGCAAAAATAAAATATCTTAACCTAACCAAAACTAACCTAAACTAACTTAAAAATACTAACGAAAACAAACCTAAACTTACTTAAACATACTAGCGAATACTGACTTAAACTAACCTATTATAACTTAAACAAAAAACTGAAATTTTCGAAGTTAGTAAACTACAATTTTCGTTATATACGACTACTTCTAACGTCTCTAGCCTGGAGACGAAAATGTGTATGGCAAAATGTACGACGACATTTTACTTGCACAGTGTGGCAAACCTGTTCGGAGAATGTCCCCTGTTGCACTCAATATCCGACTATTATTTTATGTATGTTATGTCAAGTAAATGTAGGATCGTGTTTCGACTGATCGGGATTTTAACCTGCACCCATAATATACAGGCCAGTACAGTAGTAGTAAGTAGTAAGTTGTTCGGCAATTTCGTTTAAAAATGAGGTTTGCTAAGTTAGGTAATTTTTTCAAAAGCAAGGAATTGTACATTTTCGAATAACAAGTAAACTAACAAAAGCTTCGTAAACTGCACAATTAACTGAAACCATTGGGTTTACTGTCATGCAAAATACTAGCCAACATGGTGAAAACCATTATAAACCAAAATGTCAAAACATTTGTAATATCTGTTCATCTTAAGGTTATTACTATTACAGGTTAAAAAGAAAATGTGTTTTCTTGTGGTAGAGTTTGGCCCAGGGAAAATTTCCGCCGCTAGTTTCGCTGCTATAGCTAAGGAACCAGAAAAATACGAAATCGTAGTAAAATTTAATTAAAATATGGTTGGAAATGACAGAAGTCAATTAACTTAATTTTAAAATGAAAAGGTACCAAAATCGCATTTTAAATTATTAACTAAGTGAAACAAAAAATTCAATGAAACTCAGTTTCCGATTACCGATATCAGCGCTCAAGCGGAAGAAATGGTTACTGTGCCAAATTTTTACCATTTGATTTTTGTAACCAGTAGTAGAACTAACCTTACTATCGTTTAGGCTTGAAAAATTATTAGCCTATCACGGAAACAGTACGAACAACGGAGCATGGGCTCAAAGGTGATGAGAACTTCAAACAGGGGTGTCACAAGGGAACTACGAGGACATATTTTATCGTAACCCCGATGATTTATAGTAACAAAGGGTGATATTCATTCATTCTATCGGAAGAAGCCTGCTAACTATTCGCGGATAAGAGATGGATAAGAGTCCACGCTCTCGTAAACAACTCCTCTCGGGACACTTCCATTCATGAAAGATGTTACCTTGTCTCGCTAATACGCAGCACTTGCGTGCCCGACGATGCCAGTAAAATGACGGACATTCGTGTCAATATTTCACTAGAAGTGCTTATCAATGTTACAACTTTCGTACGAAACATCAGCACGTAACTGTTACGCCTTTGAAAAAAATAAATAAATAAATAAAAACCTGTAAATGATGTCATTACATTTTGATGTTTTCATGTCATAGAACACAATTATCAGTAGAGGCACGATTTTATGGCGAAAAGATTTTTGCAACATTTGGTTTCAATGTGTTATGTGCACACCTTCTGCACCCCTACATCGTCTGCGATTGGATGATTTTACTCTCACTTGCCTTGGCAAATTACACATGTACTGAGTCACAATATTCTTATTCTGATTGGTACAGTCAAATGAGAAACGTGTCTGAACAAAGACGCGCTGCCAGTAATCAGGAAGTAGAGCTGCCGATGTGCACGAGAGACACTGAAACAAAGTGGGGCAAAAATCTTTTCGTGACAAAATCGTGGCCCTAGTTATCAGTCATCGAATATCGGCCATCTTGTCTGCCTTTACTGACCCTTTGTGGTTACGAGTTAAGAGAGATTGCGACACGCAAACAAATGCAGGTTTAAAAATAACCTTTTCTGTCCAACTTGTAGAATGCGCCACGCATCGTATGACTTTGAATACCATACATACTGAGAGTGTTAGCTATTTTACTATTTCGTTTAGAAGCTTCATTAGATACGGAATAAGGTTGTTAAGAAATAGTACAGGAACATTTTAAATACTAAAAAAAATTCACCACGCGTTATAATACCTCTTTATATTTTGTTGTTACGTTCGCTAGACTTTCTAAATATCATGGCATTTTTTTATATATATTCGGAACCGCTTCGCTGACATCGCCATCTGCTATTTTGTGCGGATAAAATTTAATAACACTAAGTAAGCAGATTCTTCTTAAAGCGTCACTTTCCTCATCGCTTATCGGCTCAAGAACCTCATTTGTCGATAATTGTTTCTTTCAAGGACTAGTTAAGCGGGACAACAGGTGATTCTTTTAAGTCATGGCTTTTATACAAAATCATTATGGACCCATGATTTCCACGTAAAAACTTTCTACCAACTAGTTTTAATACCTTTTATGCACATCTCATCTCTGCTTCATTGTTTTTTGGCAGCGTATCTTCGTACAGAAGATTGCTACCACGATGTCGTAAGTCAGTGATTTGCAGGTATAATCTTAAGACGTGTAACAGTTAAAAGATCAAATCAGTGAGCACGGAGTATAGTTACAGACTTGTACGTTAGCCACTGAATCTTCACTGATGAAAAGAGTATATTTGCAGGTACCATACTTCTGTTAAAATAGGGACAGCAAGGCAGTTTGGTTGCTTGTACTACTCTGGACAGTTCCTTCAACAATCTGTTTTGTAGAAGTTACCATTTAACAGTTTACATAGTACCGACAACTAAAGTGTCTTGTTATCCCTATTTTAACACAAGTATGGTACCTGCAACTGTACCCGTTTCAGTGACGTTGGTGAATAATTCCATTCGCTAAGATCAAGGATCTGTAATAACCAAGCATGATACGTGCCTATAAAGAACTTCTGCAGGATATGTTTGGAATCTTTCAAGATAAATCCCACTTACCTAAATGCAGTAATTATTGGAGGTGAGATTTGTCTGTACATAGCTTAAAAATTAACAACCTACCTTCTTTCGACACTTTATTTTTTAAATTATTTGTTTGCTACCTCATCTCCGTGGCAGAACAGGTGATGCCGTTATTTACGGCCATGATCTATAATTTGTACGGAGTTTATGATGTTTATATTTTTAATCTTAAACGAGAGTAGATTTATAACAATTGTTTCACAGTTTTGTTAAAATAAAAAAATGTATACTCTATTAATACATTTTTAGGACAAAATACACAACGGTGTCACCTAACTATGATTAATATCCACTTAAGAAAATACTTATCAATGAACTAATTAGTAGAGACAGCAATTTTTCGCACATTGATTCTAGGTCAGGTTGAATGCCAATATTGTATACTTCACTACTTCTGTGAATAGACGACACCTGTTTTAACACATCTTTGACGACTGCAAGCCAGTGATAAATAAGGAAACAAGTCGTGGTGGTAACACGTGTTATGGTTAGAAGCCAATAAATATTTGACTTTGGCCAGTGTGTGTATAGGTCTGAGAAGTCTAGGCTGTAGCAAGACGAATATGGGAGGTATTCGTGTTTCTACTAATAAGCAAACCTACGTAATTTTTGTTCACAAAAAATTAGACCAAGTAGAAAAAAATATTTTATCAAAACTGTGCAGCAGTTATTCGATATCTGCTCTCGTTTAGGAATAAGAAAGTAATTATCGTGAAAGTGGTGGAAATGATGGATCAGGACCATAAAAGCGGAGATCTACGTAAAGTACGCCCCGCGGAAGGCGGTTAGAACTGTTCTCTCCTCGCGAGGAGGCAGTATCACACGCAGAGCGCTGCCTCAGGCAGGATGTGTTCCGAAACAATTCCACTTAACTGGCGTCGGCTTAGCCAGGATCCCAGAGGTGCGGTCTGTAGCGCGGGGACGCGGCATCTAGTTCCCTAGGTAACTAGATCCCCGCCTCGCGCGGCTCACCACTCAGTAAACTCCACCGAGACCGCCAGATGCTGGGTAGCAGTGCCTCCTCTTCTTGCTTCTCTTCTTCCTACTTCTCTAAATGCTGCGGGCAATTTGAATTATATAAATGAATCCTCACCGAAGGAAATATATCGTGTTTCTACAGTCTTACGCACAAAAACAAAAACTAAAATCAAATCGTTGAATACTAAATACGTATATTTGCAACACATAAATTACCTGATCGTACCTTAATAATGTAGGCTGTTTACAGCGAAGAGTTTTCTATGCCCGGAATTTTTGTTTTCCAAAACTTTTCAAAATAGAAATTACCGCGTGGACATCAAAACGGACACTTGAATTTCGCGAATAGAATTTTGTACCAACGGGTTGCACTTCTGCAAATCTACTTCACTCTCAGAGATTGGATTTATTTTTAACTCTCAAATTTTTTTTAAGTCTATCCACAAACCACAGACGTGTCTTGTCGTTGTAAAATTTTTTTTTAATTGGCGCCGTCAAATGAGAGGCGTCTCTACAGAAATACACGATGCCCAATAACAATGATGCTGAGGTACGGACGTGCACAAATTGCACTGAAACTAATTAGTGCAAGAATGTTTTCGAGAAAAACAGGGCTATCAAACAAAACGCGTTCATTTCATTCCTCTGAAAAAGCTGTCATCTTAGGCTACAATAAAACATGAATATTGGCTGTTAATGCAGTTTTGAGAGGCTTCGAAAAGTTATTTAACTGTGAATGTGCAATACGTATAACTTATAGATGCAAGGAAATTTCGCGATTTCTTTCTGCTGCAAATAAAAAAAACGTGCACTGAAAAAAATACTTGTTATTCACTGTAAAACATTTTGTTAAAATGGACCTTACCAAAATTTTTTGTAGTGACCACAAAAATATTTTGCTGTCCCTAATAAAGTTTTGCAGTGACTACAAAAAAATTTTGTAACCACTACAAAAAAATTTGGTAAGGTCCATTTTAACAAAATATTTTGCAGTGACTAATAAGTATTTTTTTCAGTGTAGGTTCGTATCATGTTCATTATTTACCTTTGACTTATTTGAAACGTCTTGGAGGGAGGGGGAGGTGCTAAGCCAGTAGTAAATAAGCAGATAAATGCAGGTCCAATCATGCGGAAATCATTATATCAGCGAGCAGCCATTGGGCAGCTGATGTCTGGTTAAATACATATATTCTTGGAGGCTAGCGTACAGGTCAGTGAACCAGCGAGTTTCTTAGGTCCCCATTTATTTGTTAATACAGTGATATGTTTTTGTTCAGTCGAATTCTGAAATATTGTAGAACGTTATTCTTAATGCATATTGTTGTGTCATTAGGTTGAATGCACGGTTCGTATTTACGTAGATAAAGCCTTGAAACTGTCAAATCTTTAAAGAAACAAATGAAAGGTATAGAATAAAACAATTTTGGATGGACGTTAGAGCCTGTAATTGTACTAAGAAAACGGATAAGAGCCTAAATAGTACTACAGAAACGTGATTTGGTTTAGTTTTTTTTGACATAATTCACTGGAATGTAGATGCCTGTCAAGGTAACCTGAAGAGAATATAAAAACATAAATAAGCAGGTATGCTTAAGTCAACAGGATAAATACACAACATAAAATTCCATAAATGGTATAGAGCCAAGTAAACCGAGGACAAAGACATAATAAATAAAAATAAAAATTAAATTAATCAACAAAAATAACCAAGACATCACCAAGGTCTTCTTTGGCAGAGGGACAAACTGATGAAATATAGTTATTAACCACTAAATAAAGAAAAAGTATTACACATAGATGAGATGAAACAAAACACAGCGACATATCATACACGATTAGAAAAACAACATGCGTCACAACGATGAGAGGAAACGAAGCACAGTGGTTTTCCAGTTTTTTAGTTTATATTTTCTTATCGGGTTGTCCTTAGTTTATTTGACACGGTTGCATTTATGGAATGTTATGCTGTGTAGATATTCCGTTGACTAAATAATACTCTGCTTATGTATGTTTTTTGACGGACATCTGCATCGCAATGAAGAATGTTTAAAAAAAAAAAAATACATGTAGTCATGCATTCCTAATGCACAACTTCTTTAGAGACCACTGCAGAAACTTGTTAGGTAAGTAATATACTGAAATTCTACTCTTACTTTGAGTATTCCTTGTTTGGGAAATAAACGTGTAATACAGTGAATAACGGAGGCTTTAACATTGTCGTTCAACAAAGAAATAAAAAAGGGAATTTCATAATCTTGTAGCGTATGTGAAATGGCTGAATTGTGTCGGTAACTGGCGTGCGAGTACTTACGGTAGATTTGTTTTTATGCATGACGGTGGGTGAAGGTAAATATGAAACCCTACACCACAGAAGGGATGCTGTTTCCAAGGGTGCTGGAACTTTTCTTCTGAAGTCCCGGGTGAATGATGCCTTAACGAAGTCTGTTTTGATGGACGGTAACCTAGTTACCAGTCGCCGAGGGGCGCGTGCGTGCTTCTGCCTACTAGTAGCGTCCGAGGGTCTAGCCCTGCTTCTCCCCATTGTTTTTAATTTCCAGTCCTCCTGCTAAGTTGCCCACATGCGCGCTCGCAGCTCGTAATTTTCACAGCTGGCCTGTTTTTCTTCTTCTCTTTTTTTACGAGTCCGGTGCTGTGTGTAGCTGCAAAGTGTCCTCGACACGACCTGCTCTATATCTCTCTTTCGCATTTTCTTTACATCTCTCATTCTTCTTCTCTTTAATGCGCATTTTCTTTCTCCTGCTAAACGACGCAGAAAGATGCAAGGACGTGTCTCCTACTGTTAGACAGAAATGAAAATGCAAAGCTTGAGCTTTCAGATTGTCAGTTTTGCAATGGAATCTTAAACTTAGTCGGTATATTATATTCTAATTTTATTTGACTCTGAGAAACTTTACATAGCCCATTGTTAAATAAATAATGTTAAGTTTATTTCTTATTCAAAAGAAGTAAGGATGCTTGTCTAAACAATATTTTTAATGAAAAAATATTTATTGTCTCTGGAATACGAGTTTTGTTAACCAGGTTTTGTATAGGCTATAAAACAAATAGGTAAGTAAATATTGTTTTCTAGCTCTGTTTCACATGAAATTTTACGTAAAATTTACAATAAGTATGACGTGGTGCATAATTTTTTCGTCTGCAAAATAACATTTGGGTTACATACTTTGCATATTTCCTTGAAAGAAAGGGAAAATATTCGGTAGGAAAAACTGCATAAGGTATAGTTTTTCGTATCTAGATGTCGGACCGAGCGAGATTTGAAAACACTTTGGAAACACTTAACGTATACAAGTTTGATTTGCGGTTTACGACACTGTTTTCCCGTGATATTTCAAAATTATTCTATACCATTAATGAGACGCTTCACTAAAGACGGGCACGTTCCAATTTATATTTTACCAAGGTATAGTTTCTGATTGGGAGAATACAAACAAATTAAAACGTCCAGTTCACTTAGTGATTAGTTCCTTAAATTATTACTTGTTAATAATGATGAGCTGAAATAAATTTGGAGATAATTGCACGTGAACAGCTAGAGAATTTGAAACCACAATATCAGACATAGGTCTAAGGTTTATTTTACTGTGTTACATAATTTATTTTTATAGTTCGTTGGCAATGGATTCTTCTTTACAATAAACCGTGTTTAAAATATCTGTGAAATATTTTGGGATAGCCCAAACTTAATTTCGTTTTGTGAGCAAATGAAAGTATATGTTGATTTGATATTATCAATCCTATATTTCTGGATATAGTATTTATCATCTTGTTACTCATGGACTTCATTAGCCATGTCGTATTGATCAGACTATATTACTATAAACTACTTAGCCACGTGATAATAATGAAGAACCATGTCATCCATTATGGCATATATACACGTATGAAAATTTGAAGCAAAATTCCCTCGCATGAAAGTCAAACACATCATACAGCTTGAAATGAAAAATTATCGCACACTTGTCTAGTTGAATTACAGCAGTCATTAGGATACATATTCTGTATGAAATATGTAAAATAAACTTACATATTATATGATTATTTCAGTTATGAGTAAAAGGGAGTGTTTCACAAGTAGCAAGTTGAAATTCCCCATTAATATAAATAAGAATATGTAGACGCAATTTTTAAATATGTTGTAATTGTGTATAATACACAGAACCTAATTCGTTGTTATGAAAATTTAAGCTGGGAGATGAATTGGTTTCACTACACCATGAAGTGGCTCGGCATACTAACTTCTTTCTGAAGAGCGTTACTTTTCAAACGTATTTTATTCTATTAAGTTCTAACTAAATCTCGCCGTGTTTCTTACATATAATAGAACATTTGTTTACAGGGTGTGCAGAAAGTTCTTAGTCAGTGTAACGATGATTTTAACTTCACGTTTTGTGGAAATTTGACACATTTTATGTGATGTAAAATTAAATATGCCGTACATTATTTTGACAAGCTGAAGTGATTTTTTTGGATACGTGACATTTATAGTAAATGTTACTGAGTCGCAGAAAACCTAAGTTACATAAAAGGACAAAGCACGTGGTGAAAATGAACAACAAAAGAAACGAAGCAACAAATCTATAGAAAACCAGAAATTGCTATAGCAAAAAAAAAAAAAAATAAATAAATAAATAAAAAAATAAAACCATGCAAATAATTCCGAAAGAGGAATATAATCAGAAACCAAGAACAATCAGTATTATTTGTTTAATGTTACACAATAACAATAATTTGTTTATGTCATTTACATTAATTTAATTAAGTTTTGTATGTTATTGAGAGGCGCAGGATTAATAAAGGAGGGTTGAATTGTGTCACGGCCAACTAACCCCTAAGGCGGCTGCCTACCCCACGCTTCAAATACGCTCCAGTGTGTTCGTAAACAGGGTTTCCTTACGAAAATATTCCTAATGTGCCCGTTGTACCAACGTACGAAGAGAAAACAAACTTTAGACAAGGTCAGAACCTCATTTTTAAGACGCCACGCTCATTAAAAGCTTTGTTTCTAAGCCCTCCAACATGGCTAAAAACAGCCTTTTCATACTTCCGTACTTCAAAATGTACTAACCGGAAGTACGTGAAACTCAGATTGCCACCTGCACTGAACTTAGTTGCAGACTTTCCACCAATAAAATTATATGGTCACCGTTTAATGTCCCAAAGTAAAAACCGTTCGGCGGGAACCTTGCATGCTAGTTCAGCGCTTGGCTCGTTGAGGCGACGCGGCATTTGATGTGCGCTTCAAGGTCGACCTTACTGCACCGTCGCTTTTGAGCCTCTCACGCGCGGGTGGGCGGCGCCCTTAACACAGCAGGGAAGGGAAAGTTGGAAACCTAGGAATGAAATCTAACCAGCAACCTTGAGATAGCGTGGGAGATACAGCTGGAGGCTGTATACTAGGCCACAGAGAGGCGTGGCGGCACAAACCCGCCTGCTGAGCATTGTAATATTAATTTTGTCATTAATCATCCGAAATTGTATAAATTTTGTTACTAAGTTCAAGTGTATATTAATGTTAATGTGTGTTAATCTGGAAAATATTTAGTAAGCTGATACGGAATATAGTCCGGGTTTAATGGTATCATTCATCCACGAGGGCTGTGATTGGTTGGAGGTTAAAGGGGGGTGTTTCTAGGTGAGTTCACCGCGTAGGCGCGTAGTAGAACGTAAAGGAGAGACTTGCTGAGACCGCCACGGAGTGTGGACATGCCGCGGGTCGCGCCGTGGGCAATCTCGGGGCTAGCGGGTAAAACTGAACTCTCGCCGAGGCTTCCACGAAGAGTGGACATGTGGGCATCCGCGAGAATCCACGAATTCAACTACTCCTGTTGTGGGAACCACGAATTGGGGAGGAGGCCAGGATCATCGCATCTGAAAGACGTGGCAGTGCGCACTGTAATTGTGAGAAGGAAATTAAACGCGGTGTTTCGAAAAAATAACGCACCTCGTATATCATCTGGGTCCACGTCAGCGTCTTTGCTTCATTGTTATTGACAACGTGTCATTGTACAGATTTGTATTTCATATAGCAGCACCAACAATTGCGACACCATACGTCTGCGATTTGCCAGAAGAACCCCGCCACAATTGGGAGTTAAAACATCCAATCACTGAACATGAAGCGAAAAATGCAGATGTGCATGTAACACATTGAAACAAAAATGTTGCTAAAATCTTTTCGCTCTATACTCGTGGCTGTTCCTCTAACCTCTCTCTATGTGGTAGAGGCCACAGTATAATTGGAGAGAACAATTGTATTACACCACGACGAGCCAGGTTCGATTCCCAGTGATGTTTCTCACTCTTTTCGCATATGGGAAAACGTGGCGAACATTACCCGTTGGTTAGTGGAGTTTCTCGTTGTATTCTCGTTTTTTCCACCCTACGTCTTCCTGACTACCCTCCAAAATCTTCATGTTAAAGTCTCCAATCTCCAATCGTTCATTGTCTGCAGGCTACGTGAAATCGCTTCGTCGTTATTACATCAATATTTTAAAAGTTATATTTTACAGCAAATGATTTTGGTTAAATTAACAGATTTATTTACGTACATTTCTAAAAAGCTATGAATTTACAATAACATTTTTTGTTAAACATTGATAATGCTACGAACATTGTATTAATAGTATTACTTAACAAAACTATGTAAGCAAAATTTTCGTTTGTTCGGGAACAGTAATTTAAAGATATATCACGGCAGGCATTTTATATTATAATAAAAATGTAAATGTGTTTACAAATGACGTGCTATATAAAAATGAAAATTAAATAAAGATACAGATATAGCTTGTAAGTCAAGACAGTAGTTCAATGATGCGAAAACATACGAACACCTGAAATACAATAACGTTGATTGAGAGATGGTCTTTGACTAAGGTGATTGGTTAGTGAGCATACGATTGAATGTTCTATTTGCTATACATTTGATGAACACTTTTCAAATTGTTAAAGGTGAAAACAGGTTTTCAAGCAGTTATTTTTATATACTCCTGTTTTCAGTTGTAGCGATAAATAAGTAAATTTTTTTCTTTCGTACAATTGTGTTACAAATTAAGAAGTCTATATCTTGAAACTTAAGAAAACATTTACTCTATTCATTTACAAGAGAAACATTTGAAGTTTTACGAAGTATAATAATGTAAAACCGGTTTAAATGATTTTCTTCATAAATAATAACATTTTTTGGAGTGCAGTTACAATGTAAAAAATTGTAGTTTTGCAAAGAAAATCCTTGGAAACCCAGTTGCCAAGAAATTCCTTGTAAAACAACAATGGTTGTCCGTGTAATAAAATACAAAGTATTTGTTTGTAAAATTAGCAATGTAGTTGTAGCCTACTTTCAATAAGGAAAAAAATTAATGTTCATTGCACTTCATAAATAACACTGAACTTATTTATCAAGTAACTTTTGAATAAAGGACGTGTTCATGAAATTATTTTGAATAAGAAAAAATCATCTTGGGAGGAGCTAAGTTTCGAACAACTCTTCCCATCCTTAGAACCTACGCATTTTACCACTAGACCTCTGTAACTTCTGTATCGCTTGGTCTTTATTTATTTATATATATTCAATAATTATTATTTATTTTAAAGCACAAAATTAATATAAACGTTCAATTTTTTACAGAAAAATACTTTTCAGAGGTTGTGATCTTAGCATAAGTAATTTCCGGCGAACTTACGGATTTTGCAGTCCACACATTTTTTCTAAGTTTATTTTTTGCAAACAAAATCCTTTTAACATTATAAACTAATAATTTTACGGACAATTTTTCAACATTTACTAAAGTTTGTACAACTACGAAGAAGTGCCTTGTCATAATTTTCAAACTAATTTACAGTGCGGAAAGTGTCGGTATAGGTACAACGATTTTTTATAGTGTTATAAAGTTTACCTTTGTAACTTCATAAACTAATGATTTTACAAACAAATTTTTTGTACTTTTACTAGGATTTGTGAATGTACAAAGAAAATCCTTGTCAATTTCACAAAAACTTTTAGAATGTAGATTGAAGGGCTTCCGTCTCATCGACACTAAGGTTGCAAAAATTTGGATTTGTGAGTACATAGGCCCTGGTCTTGATGTCTTGATGTTGAAAGAAAGCAAAACGTTTAGAAGCAGAAATAATGCTTTGAAAATCCGTGAAACTATGTGACTGAAAATTTCCAGGCTATGTTTTACGTTCTCAAGCGACACACTTTTTTTTTAATTTGGCTGCGATGTGTTTTTCAGTTTCGCTAATTATCTTATAAATTATGTGTTTTAATGAAAAATGTTAGCTTTTATTTCCAAGAAATTTTCAATTTAATATGACGATATTATCTGTGAGGCTTATTAATTGAACATGCACTCACAGATTTATGCAAAGCCTGCTTGCCTTTGGCACTGAGGATTTTTCCTACATATTTGCACGTAAAAGAAATGGTCAAGTATTTCATAATCCATCGCCTTCCTCTCTTTTGATATAATAGCCGCCTTCGGCTAAGCAAGGATTATTTTAGAGACTGAAATATAATAAAGTCGGCTTCCGCACCGAGGAATAAAGTACTTTCGCTGCTGAAACTGTTTTTCACATGGGCAGTTAGCGTTTCTTAAGCGGCAAAATCAAATTATGCGATTGCCTGAGGATACACGGAGTTTTATTAAAAAAAATTTTTCTTGAACTGAAATTTGTAGCATTTCGTTAGACACAGTCGTTTATGAAGTTTTAGGTTGGTTTAGGTTGTTATTTAAATCCATAAGGTATGACTAGAGACCCATAATTTACGCGAAAAGAATTTTGCCCCAATTTATTACAGTGACTTACGTGCACATCTGCAGCTCTGCTCCATAATTAGCTCTGACGTGTCTTGGTGTTTTACTGGCAAATCACAGACTTGTGAAGTTGTAGTAACGTTATTGTGATTGGCAAAGTCAAGTGAGAGACATCACTTCAAAAAGACAAGCTGCCAATAACCATGAAGTGAAACTGCAGATGTGCATATAAGTCACTTAAACAAATTGGGGCAAAATTTTTTTCGCGTAAATCTGGTGTCCCTAGGTATGACATAGCTCGAAACAAAAACGTAGTCACTATATATATATATATATATATATATATATATATATATATATATATATATATATATATATATATATCGCGATGATGTTCTCTAATGAACTCAAGGTCATGCTTTGTAGTTATTTTTAAATTGTAATAATAAACTCAAAGCTTTCTTTAGCAGAATGCTGCGAAGAATTAAAGACCAGGAGAAGACATACGACGCACTATTCTTTGTAAGAGTTTTTGCAAAGAATGCATTGTTCTTTCACAAATAAAAAAAATATTGCTTAATTTTGGTTTACTTTCCTAACAAAAATTGGCGATACTTTGGATGAAAATATATGAAAAATTAGGAAACTCATTAATACAAAAAAATTGTACAAATTTCTTGATATGAAAATTTATATTGCTTAAAAATATTTTGAAAATCACTGTAAAACTGCCGGTGGTGATTTTAACTTGGCCAACGGGTGTCAGCGATGTTTTTTTTATAGTTAACCACTGGATTATCGAGAAGAACGAGAGCAGCAACTTCATATCTATATATATCCTGTATGTACACCCCGACTATAATTTAATTTGTGTATCCCTATTCCTGGTCGCGCCTGAGTTCCAAGGTTGGTAGCGCTTTTAAGGAAAGTGTTACATAATATTATTTTATTTATGTTTTTGTGCCATAACATTTATTAAAGTTGTATTATCAAAATGTTCTCTACTACAAGACATAGGATATATTCTTGATAAACTGTTTGACCTAAATAATAATGTCATTTTTCATTAATTTTTCGTGCCTAACAGAATCATTCCAAGGGAATTGTAGGTTAACTTTCAAGAATGATTGCTACAAGTCCAATATAAGATGAGCATACAACAATTTTATGATCTCCAAAATTCATCACAAGTATCTTATATGCCTCAACATTGCCACATTTAACAAGAAGTACTTTAAAACAAAATGTATTGCAAAAATCGAGAGATAATATTTAGCATCTGGTTCTCCTACTTAAGGGCATCGAAGTGGGGAAAATTCGTAACTTTATGTTTGTATGAAATAATGTTAGTTTTGTAGTCGGTACTTCGAGTCCATTTTCCCATATATATATATACATACATATATATGAATTTTTAAAAAATGTGTAGTCCGATCAGACCAATAGAAGATGCTCACATTCCTTCAACAACCAGAAAAGAGCTGATGATCTTCAAACGGCAGAAAGGGGCCGCGGTGGCCGAGTGGTCAGAACATTCGCTTCCCACGAAGGCGATCCAGGTTCAATTCCCGACGGGGTCGGTCCCCGGGTTTTCGCATGTGGGGATCGTGTCGGACGATGTCGTTGGTCGGCGGGTTTTCTTGGGGATCTCCCGTTTCCCTCTCCCCTTCATTCCGGTGTTGCTCCATTCTCACCTCACGTCACCCCTCACCCGCGCTTAAGACCTCGAGGTTAAGCGCTGACCAAAATATCTCACTCACACGGCTGAACAAATTTCCTTGAATCAAGTCACCCTTAAAAATAAACGTAAATTAACATCGGTTCATATGTTTAGAAGCTACGATGCCACAGTCAGACACACACATATGTACACACGTTAAAGAGAGAGAATTTTTGGTCAGCGCTTAACATCGAGGTATTTAGCTCTGGTGAGGTGTGACATGTTGTGAGTATGGAGCAGTACTGGAATGAAGGGGCGGGAGGAACGGGATGACACCGAAAAAACCCGCTGTCCAGTGGCATCGTGCGGCACGACTCCCAGAAGCGAAAATTCGGTGACAGATCTCGCCGGGAATCAAACCCGGATCGTCTTCGTGGGAGGCGAGAGGTCTGACCGCTCGGCCACAGCGGTTCCTATACACGTTTAACGCCCCTCTTTTTGCGCCGGGGGTTAATAAAATGTATGTTAATGAGCTGATGTTCTGAAGGCATGCATGAACTTTAACATTCATCACAAACACCTTATGACTGCAGCTGCAACTCTGTATGCGGTTCGAGATAAAATACGCACTCTGAAAATCTCTGCTAAAATTCTGTTTCCAGCCAAATTGTATCTCTCCGCGCGTAACGGCAAACGACGGGAGATGTCTAACTTATCCGGACTCATCATTTGATTTTTCCGCGTGTAAGATATAATGTGCAGTCAGTTTGAATCGATACCGTTAGAAAAAAAAAAGTTTAATAATTGAAGACTTAACATTCAAAAGGGGCTTAGTACCATTTTCGACAAAAATTAGTTAGGTACATAGAAAGGTGCCAAAACATTAGGTGGAAGACATACCTAAAGTGCTATCTCCTAGTGATATTCATGCACGACGTACATCAGCACAAGTAGATGGTTGGAGTAACATTAACACATTCTAGTTTATTGGAAAAATATATATTGATGTTCATAAGTGTTTTGTATTAATTACTGTTCGATTGCTCCTGTTTACTACTTTCCTATTGTAAAAAAATATGTGAACGCACTTGGATAATTCCTTGTTCATTTGTTTGTCGCAATGTACTGTTTTCGTAATTATCTCGAAACTTACCTTTTGCCACTTAGCCCCTTATGAAGGTAAAGTCCTCAATTGTATAAAATACAATCCTGTCGTTTGCAATTGAGTGTTTTCAGTAGTGTTGAATTTAAATAGCAAAATACAAGGAACAATATTGCGTTATTTCGCTGCCAACCACACGAACAATAAGGCTACTACAGATTATGTTGAATTGTATGCAGTAATGGTTAGTGATTTTTATTTTCAAAGGTTAAATTTTTAATTCTCTTTTTATTCCGAACGACTTTTATCAATTATCCTGTCTGGGCACGTAACTTTATCCAGGTAGCCACAGCGGCCATTCTAAATGTAATATAGAGCTGTTTATCAATTTTTCGGTTTACACATACCAATGTCCGTAAGGGCGCGGCTCACCTCAGCTTTCAACGTCTTTTTTAATTTTTTTATTGGTGCCAGATATTTTTTTCCTATATTAGACGTAAATTGTGATCAAAATTTCATCTAAGGACATTTTTGTATCTCTCATAGTTTTTGCGTAATGATTCGTAAACGTCAAAATTTGCACTGTACGGTTTTATGTACGCCACTAAAACCAACTGACATACCAAACCGAAAAAAATCACAGTGTATAACACTGTTGTAGGCTGTGGTTAGACACATATGAAAACAACAATAATGTAGAATTTTTGTATTTTTTAAAATAAGTGTTGTGTCGCTAAAATTTTCAATTCAAAATTAAGGATTTTTTATAAAATACAAAAATTATGTAATATTTAATTTTTATATATGTCAAATCATAGCCTACAATATTGTTATACTCTGTGAATTTTTTCGGTTTGGTATGTCAATTGGTTTTAGTGGTGTACATAAAACCGTAAAGTGCAAATTTTGACGTTTACGACTCGTTACGCAAACACCATGAGAGATACACAAATTTCCTAAGAAGTAGATTTAATAACAATTTATGTCTAAAATAAGGAGAAAAATATATGGTAGAAATATAAAATTAAAAAAGGCGTTGAAAGCTGAGGTAAACCGCACCCTTTAGAAACTCTTCTTTAGAGGTAGACATTTTATTCATTGCTTTCTTTGACGAAAAAGGAATTTTCTTGGAACCTAAGCAGATTTTTTTTAACACGAAGGGTGAATTAACTCCCTACTGAATAATTTAAGTTTACAATTAAGATGACTTCTGAGCTGTGTTATTGGAAATAAAATTTTTTGTTAGCATTGTAACTTTAAGAAATATCTGCTTTGCTGCAAATAAACATTGTAGGAGTTCATATTCAAACAGAAATGTATTTCGGAGCAAATAAAAATTGTATTTTGGCAAAGCACGTGTGTTTAAAGTGTAAATTACGGTTGTTTGTCTTGTTTCAAAACGCAAATAATGGAAAACGCCACTGAAACACGAGAGACCTCCCACGGTCTTTGAAGGAAACACACGAAACTGCATCGAGTGCGGGATGCTTTCAGAACAGCCAAAAACAAATTGCTAATGGAGCCCATTAGGTTTAATTACAAGACGAGCGTACCTTCTCTGCGTACCCTCCAGGCTTTCCCGTAGGACGCATTCATCACGTGTTTGGGAGCAGACACAGTAAGTTTTAATCCATCAGAGGCGCTTTTAACGTTCCAAGCGAAATATCCTCTGCCATTTTGTGTTTATTGAATTTTCGCCATCTATTTCCTTTCCGATTGATGTTCATATACGGGATGTCTATGACGGTGTGTTACAAATTTTGCGGGATGCTTTCTTGTAGAAAACAAAGTAAAGTTAATTTACGCAATTTTTATTTCACGATTGGAATTTTACACTGAAAAATAGCATTTGTTAAAAGTAACTAAAAGTAAGGAGAAGTAAAAATTACAATCTTCGAACTACACCCCTTGTAATGACATGATAGAAAAGACAATTATTTTTTAACGGGAGACGAGATTGTAGTCCTTTTGTTGGTTTGGTTTGTGGAACTATTGAGATAGATATTTAAATTCTACTGTTGCTCAGGCTAAGTTAATGTAAACATTTGCCATACATTATGTTAAAATTGTCCGCTGTGTCCATTTGCTCGCCACACCGAGAAAAAATTTAGAGCCATGTTTTAACCAATTGGATATGGCTGTGGGTGTTCCATCCTAATAAAGTTGCGTATAGCTTCGTTGAATGGTGCGGAATTACACAGAAACTCTAGTAATTTTAGTTTAGATTTTCTTGTTTAGTTTGTCCAATTTTTTTTACTGAGTCATTGTCTTCAACATTTTTTTTATATATATATTTTGGTGAGTTTGTAAGACTGCATTTACCAAAAGCAGAAATATCTTCAAAAATGATAAGTGAAAAAATGTCATTAGTTTTTTATTAGTTACTTATAAAGGTATTGTGAAGCTGATAATGGTCAAATCGAAGCATAATATGAGTACATGTGAACAACAATACTTTGGCAAAAATGTTTTATTTATTTATTTTTAAGGTAGGTCCTAAGACGGTCGGTTTCCCTCTAGGATTGCGACTCTTCACGAATTTCAAAAACGCTTACTGATAGTATTTAACCCCTTATCAGTTCAATAATTTTTTAAAACTTTAGCAAAATACAGTTTATGCTTTTTTAATTTTTAGTATATAATTTTTGTAAAATTTTAGGACATAAGGTCATAAGTAACGCCACTTCAAAAAACTTTAAAACCTGTAAATTTTTCTTTTTCTTATCGTGTTAAACAATTGAATTACTGCGCAAGATTACTCGGGTGAAATAGAGAAGGTTTTAAGCCAGAAAACTAAACTGAACTTATGGACACTAGCGTATCGACTGCTCAGGGTGGGAACTTATTATTCGTTAAAGGTGCTGATTACCCGTGAACCCTATCGAGAGCAATTATAAGGAACCATACGCATAGTTATATTTTGAATGTTGCAGTGGACTTCGAGCAAAATATATTTTCTGCGTTGAAATCAGAAAAGTATTGCTACAAGAATTAATGAGAAATACTATAATACTAGTGATTATTTATTTATTGTATTACACAGCAAAAGCACTTAAAGTACATTAAGAAGTATAATAATGTATTCTGTGTTAGCTTATAATTTGTCTCACATGTTAACATGTAGCGTCTGTATCCAGATTATAGCTGAGGGTGTCTCATCAATGAGAGCTTGGAACGATGAATGATACTTCCTCAACGAGTACTACTCCATTACGTGTTTCGATAGTCTGTTGTTGAACTTCAGAGTCACAGGTTGGGAAGTTGCGTGCATTGTCTCCATGTATACATTGATGCGTTTAACCTTGGGTGACCTGTTCTCAAGCGATCAGTCCAAATATCTACCTTTAGATTGAACCCTTGTAGTTTGTTGGTATGTTCTGTAATACCATGGTGGTTTATTGGTGTTGAACTCCAGATCTTGCACGATTCATCTTTGATATTAAAGTTGTCTTTCGTACTTGGCCATACTCGGCTCATAGATGTTTGCCGCTTTGTGGGAAGTGAATATAGGATCTCTTTAATTCTGAGAACTTGTGGATGGTTGGGATGATGATGATGTAGTTTCTTAAATCCTAGTTCATTTGTTTCCTGTCGCCTGAGATGTGGTGGTGGAATATTACAGATCACACGATGCCAGAAAATATGTTTCGATTTTAGTGCATACGTTATAATTCTCATACATTTATTGAGTCGGATGTCGAGCTTCTTATAGTGTGGACTACGTTGCCACACTGTGGCACTATATTCAGCTACACGGTGTACTAGTGTGAGGCTGTGCTGCAGAGGGTAGATATGTCAGCTACCCGAATGTTGCCGGCCAGTTTCTTCAATGTATTGTTGCGAGTCCTAAGTTTCTGGCTTGTACTTTCCAAGTTTTTTTTTTTAATTCAGAAATATATTCTAGTTAATACCAAGGTATTTTGTGTTAAAGTAGTGCTTCGCCATGTGTTGGCAAAGGTTCACATCGAGTTGTTGGTATTGCTAGCCGATTGTTCAAGTGAAAGGCACATACATCTGTCTTAAATATGTTTGAACATAGTCACCATATCTGGTAGTATGTTTCAAGGTTTCCGGGGACTTGTATGTTTAACCATTTATTTAGGGTTGTAGTTTGAACTGCTAATGTTAAATAGTCTGCATAGTAAGGTGTTAATTAATGATTTTGAGAATGTAATTTATATTTTTTTTCTAGTTTACAGGGTATTAAAAATCAGTCTTAACCATACTACAGCACCATTGGCTGAACTGAGCTGAACAAAAAAGTCTGTCGTGGCATGTATGTAAGCTCGACAAATGCTATGTTAAATCTAACATAACTTAACAAATAATTTCCTACACCTGCTACTGAGAGGCCTGTGTGGTAGGCATCGTCTTTAAAAACTTTATGGTACAGTTAAAATGTAAAGTTTAAATTAAATTTCATTTGTTAGGGCAATTTATTTTCAGCTTCAGCAACGGTCTAATTCACGAGGTTACATGTTCAAACATGTGTCAACTACAAACATGTGTATAGTTTTTAAATGAGTTTAGATAGGTTCAGTCGTCAACTTCATGCGTAAGGTCACATAATTTTGCCCTGCTATGTTTCAATGGCTGACGTGCAGCTCTGCTTTGTGGGTCTAATTTAACACTCAGCGTTTTTGGGTTCTACCCGAAAATTACAGATGAGTGGTATCACAGTAATCTTGTTCTGATTGGAATAGTCAAATAAACGATGCCTATATTCTTACACGCTGATAATAACCACGAAGCGGAGCTGTACATGTGCACATAAGGCATTGATACAAAGTTGTGCAAAAATCGTTTCACTGAAATTAAGGGTATGTGTATGTACATAATGATTGCGTAACTTTTTGGATACACACAGTCGTTTCTAACAACTTACTTAAAAGTAACAGTAACGTATAGTTTTAGTTTTCTTATCCGAACAAATAAATAAATTGGGCGAGTATTAGTATGACAAACTTTTAGTGGAGAAGTAGTAGGTATTCTTTTTCCTCCGGTAAAGATCATGCTCTTTAGTTTCTACTGTTTTGCGATCGTTAATTTTGTTTAAATTAAACGAAAGCAGATATCAAAAACGTGTCTGGCAGTTTTGTTTAAAACGGTTTAGTCGTGGTAGCTAATTTTTTAAAAGCAAGAAATTGTACGGTTCCGACAAAAAATAAATTAACCAGAAATTTGGTGAATATGATTCTCTAAAACCATAGCATTTACTGTCTTGGAAAATTCAGCCAACATGAAGAAGACAATTTTAAACATAACTGCTGGATAGATTTTTTGTACGTGTTCTCGTTTAGGCGTAAAAAAATAAAAACTTTAAGAAAGTAGAAAACATAGAGCATGGCCTTAAGTTACGGCCTTCCTTTTTAACACGCTTTTATTAGCTTCAGTTTTATCTATCTATGTATGTATGTAACGGAATCTTTAAAAAAATTTCCACCTATTTAGAGGCATCCGAATAAATTAAAAACTTGCAAACTTATCAAGGACCGATGACAATACAATAATTTAAAAAAATTATCCTAGTATCCTGGCCAGGATCACCAGGATAAAATAAAATGTGTTTTCACGTAATTCTCGATAACTCTTCAGCCTGATGAGATATTTTAATTATATATACCAAGTGGTTAACCGTTTATTTTGTGGGAAATGGCCGCAGTGGCACTATCAGGTTACTCAATCTCCCACACAGATAAGAAGATTAATTAAATCTGTAGCAGCCCTTGTGCTATTAAGTCCTAAATGAAGAGGTAAAATAAACTGAACAGCAAATGCGAAGCAGCATAAACCAAAATGATATGAAAACCAAGCCGAAAAATAAGAGGTTTGTGATCTGGTATGTTCAGCCTTCGGGTTAGTAACATGTGAATCAAAACAAGCTCATAATTCACCAGTCTCGCCCACATTTTATCCACCTACAGTGTATAGAAAGAGAATCTCGAGAACTTCTCTTAAAAATGTATTTTCAAGTTCTCACTTTATAGTAAGCAAGCTACTACATACAAAATTCAATAACATTACCAAAAAGTACATTATGTTTTTGCATGAATTTTGTAACATTAGTCGCCAACGACTTCTCTCGCGTGGTTTTCAATTAAATGTGCATGTATGTGTTGCATGTATATATATTTTTGGTGTATTTAAAAAATTAATAAGTTTTGGCAAAAAGAAAATAAAAAAATTAGTATAGATTTTATATAAAAACTGTTCGGCACTACGAATTTCATGTGTGTTATAGTCGTAATACTGATACCAATATAAACAGTGCTAAATTAAGTTATTTTTGTTTACTTTTCTAAAAGAAAAAACTTCTAAAAAAATTGTTTAGAAAATTCGGAAAGGTGCGGAATGATATTAACGGTAATTAATGACAGCTTACGAAACTTTTACAATATAAAAGTACTAAATTTTGAGTACCCAGTCCACCCTCCTTGACCCGTTTGGTCCCTCCTTCTGTACGAAGATTATTTTGTTAGAAATCTTTGCGGACGCACGCATGGCCCACAAAACGGTAAAGCAAAAGCATACCTTACAAACTGATGTAGGTCAAAGGTCGAGTTTATAAACTACGCAGCGACGCAACAATGTCAAAAACGCAGTTCGATAAAATTGAAGAACAATTTCAGTCGTTTTTGAACACTACAGGCGGCACGATGTAGACAACACTACTACTCTAAATTTCGAAGAATCGACAGAAAGTTTCTCTATGTATTTTTCCACTGCGATTTTGTTTTGTCACTCATCTCTGTTGTCTAAATATTCGGCTGTTACGGAATTTAAAATAGTAACCAGATAAATAAAATCACCGATATATTAGAAGACGCATTCTAAACAAATACAATATTTTAATACTTGTCGCGAAAATTAGTTTTTTGGAACATTCACATAGGTCAGTGCTATAGTCAGAGAGACGTAAACCAGTGTTGTGCAAAGAAACTGCAGAAGCCGACTATATGTGCACCTGTTTATTTCTGTCAAGTTATCCCATATAAGTTGCATGTACGAGAGATCGTAACGTTAGTATACTATCCACGAAACTGTCGCACATATGTGTGCCATGCCTGCCATTGCGAAAAATGATTTCATTCCTCTAACGACTACATAATATTAAATAATCTTGTTATGACTGTAGTTTGTTGCGAAATGTAATCAAATAATGCTTATAATCAATAATAAACTTACGATTTAACATTAGTTATCTAAATCAATAAAATATGGTAAATTATCTTAATGAAAATATCAACATACATTTATGATAGTAGAATGTTCCTGTTATTTCACAATATTGTTCTTCTTTTTAAATGCATGTAAATATCTTATAACACTCACATTTTTGACAAAGTTTGAAGTATATAGACACAATTTGATGTTTGAGTTCGCCTCTAACTTATTTTAACATTGGAAAATATTTACCTCAATTGAGAATTATTCTTCTTGCAATATTCGTTACACTAAAACTGGAGCATAAGCTAAACTATCAAATAAAAATTTCTAGATTTTTCCCTTTTGTATCTGTAAAAAAATAAGTATTGCTCGTTATCCACAAACATAGAATGAAAAATAGATTTTATAAAAAATTTATTTAATTACAAGAAAAAATAGTTCCAAAACCCGATAAATTGCACGAAAGAAAGTTTTTCTGACCCCTTGATAGAAACCTTGGAAATGTATTTGAAATTAAATTTCAAGATTTTATTACTGAAAAAGTTGGGTAATAGATGTGCATGACTGGATTTAGTTTTTTGAACATACTCCGTTTCGATGTAGATGTCTGCGAAAGAAAACTACAGCGAATAGAAAAACGTAAATAATCAGACTCAGCTTTAGTCAAAAGGATACATACGCAACATAGAATTCTTTAAATGGAATCGGGTCAAATAAACTAAGGACAAACAGATAAAAACTAAGAATAAAAATAAAAAAGTATAAGAGAAAAGCCCATATTTCATCAAGACAGACAACGCAGATACGAGACCAGCTTTGGCAAGGGACATACAGATAAATTATATGAACCACAAAATGTTTTGTCAGTAATCTCTGTTATCTAAATTTTCGGTTGTTATGGAATTTAAAATAGTAACCAGATAAATAAAATCACCGATATATTAGAAGACGCATTCTAAACAAATACAATCATGTAACGAAATGACGGAATTACAATCTTCTAAAGACAAAATTGCAACTAGTTTCAAATGTTTCCACCAAACTGTTGATGTATAAGGCGGTGAAACGCAAGAAGTTGAATTTTGGTGAACTCGTGTGTTATAGTCTTCCATACTTGCGTTTCTTGCGTGTTTTTTTTATAAACGGGTATATATCGTTTTTGTATGTTCAATATTTGGCGTCTTAAGTTTTTGCGTAGTTTATAAACCCGGCTTAGCTCTAGACTAAGAACGTATATATGTCATAATTGTTTCATCCTAGCAATAAAGTGTCGCGAAAAACTCTCTTCGCTACAAGAATCTAGTGAAGAAAATTTTCCAGGGCGTAAGGCGAACGTGGCGCAGAAAATTCGCACAGGAAGTGCCTACGGCCGGACTGCAGCTGATTTAACCTCATGCGCTGTTGCCAAGTTTCTGTCTCGCTCACTTTGCTTCAACCTTCAGCCCTCCCTCCAACCCTTCCGGGCCGGGCATGCAATTTCTCGGGCGCCGTCTGTGATTACCTTTCAAAAACACCGGCCGGAGCCCTTGCGAGCTGCGGTGGAACAACCGTCCAAAACAAACAACATCCCTCCCCCCTCCCCAACTCCACGAGCAGCTCTGTGAGCTTCACAAACATCTGCTCCCATTGGCCAGGCACTCGCCAGGCAAACCCTTCCTCCAACCACTTTCAAACACCACGGGGTGCTTGTGTTCACCGTGTTACAACTACTGTTTCAGCTAATTACCAATTAGTTATTTACAGTAGGTTTTAACTAGAGTGCAATTTTGTGTATCTTTTCTCTGTGATTGTTTTAAACAAATGAAACTAGCTGCTGAACTAATGACTTCGTCAATTAACTTGACAATTAATTAACTGTAACTGCCAGTTATAACGCGGACATTACTACTAAACTGCTGGTATTTAGGTTGGGCGAAGAAATTTCGGACGAACCAAATAATTAAGATATTTCGTAAGTGTTTGCTCAAGTTTTCAACTTTTAGAGCATATGAATTCATATTATATATATGTGTATATAAATATTTTTTTTCTGTAAATATAACAGAGCTGTTCGGTTGGTACAGTATTTTGGAATGAACGATTTAAATTTGTAATCATATTATGATTGGTCCTTCGCTTTCTCTTCTATTTTATGTAAGTTTTACTTACTTAATGTACAGCATATTTTATAATACTGTGTTGTGTATACATAACAATTTATTGTTAGGCTCCCATAAGTGAACGTGATTGTTTTACAAGTAACTTTTCGGTTAAAGTACAATAATATTTGCTATGTAGCTTTTCAGGTATAGCTTACGATTTCTGTGAAAGTGGTGTTAGTAAATTTCCGCTTGAGTGAAATACAATCTGAGCATGTACTGAGTTTTGAATAATCGCATTGGAGAGAAAATGTTTTATGTTGGAAATCACTAGTATCTGAGTTTTGTAAACGGCGTGACAGGTCTGTTTAGAATTATCGTTAATAACTTCTGTTTGCAAAAGCTCGAACGGACATACAAACAAAATTCATGAATAAAATATTAACACTTGCTAATGTTCATAGTTGCTCTTTCATTGATGTCAAAATAACTAAAAATTTTGTGGTGATTGTTGGTTTGGGCTCAACTAAAGATTATTTTGAAGTAGGAAAAATATGTAAATGAATGCGAAATGTTATTCAAGTTTGTTTTTAGAAATGTGTCTGTTAATTTTTTAATTAGTTTGTAAAATTTTTCTGACGGTAGTTAAAGTATAAACAAAAAAATTAGGCCTTAATTTTTGCAAAATTATGTGCAATTTTAGCCCACATTCCTCGAGGAAAAAAGGCTAAAGAGATCGTGCATTGGTGTGTGTATGTGTATGCATGTCAGTATGTACAGTACATATGCCTGGTATGTCCAACTTTTAAATTCGTGAGCGAAATGTCATCGGAGTAGGTACACATATATTTGTTAATAGGCTGACTGAAAAATTTTATGAATTTTGTTAACTTCGTGCCAACATTTTCAAAATTGCGGTTGTTTATATACTTTTTTCGAACACGAATTATCTGAAGAACCATTTTTTTATTTAATCATACTCAGTTCTCTTTTAATACTAAGTAAGTTAACTTGACTTATGATGTATTTAGATCATGTCATGTTCCTGTTTTCAAAAACGGTTGCCCTTCAAACTATTTTACACATGAAATGCCCGAGGATCATATTCAAAAGTTTCTTCAGACTTGACTAATATTAAATACCAAGTAAGGCAACGTTGAGTTAAATTTGTTGATTCATTGATGTGCTTAGTAATATACACCAAACGTTGACAATTTTAAGACGCAAATACATACATTTCAATGTATGTTAGTCATACTAAGAACTACGCAATATGTAGAAAGTACATTAAGTATATATGTAATTTAATATCAAATTTTCATTTAACTAGTCTTTTTGCTGTAGGTTCCCTATGTTGGAAGTTAATAAACTATAGTAAATTATTCAATATTTCTTTAAGTACGAGAACGAGTTTAGTTTCAAGGACAATTCAACACCCACGTTGAGGAGATTTTTACTTATTAGTTATGTTGATAACATCTTATTATACTCTTTGGTTTGTAGCCGGGATTCAGCCTTCAGATATCTCTTCTATGGAAGAGAAAAGACGGCGACTCCTGACACTTTACCCAACGTAGCTTCGCGCAATAACATCACTCACGTTACCTTGTTTGCAGGGAAGAGTATTTCCTCGGTTTTTTTTATTGTTTCCTCGTTTCCTCTTCCTCTTCTTCGCTAACAACGTCCGTCAGGCACTTGGAGAACAACAATGCTACCTTCGTGTCTTCTTTCCGCTCATCACCACGCAGCTAATATAAGGCTCTTTCAGACACCATACCCGGTGCACTCGATCGAGTAGACATTACTCTAAAACCCAGTGGCGTAACAACTGGGGGAAGGGGGCATGGTATACATTGTCTCCCCGCGTAAAGACGTTGGAAAGAGCGCCAAAAAAACAATAGTAACTGGGCGCCCAAATGAAGTCACAACATATATATTTGTCCTTAGAAAAAAATGGTAAAACAATCCAATTTATTTCGAAGTGCATATAGCAAATAATGTAATTAAATTTTTAATTCGGTCTTATTGATATTAAAGAAGTGGTTACATGAGTATTTAAATAATAGTGACTATCATGTGCAGGTGTTTGGCAAGTAGTTTTATTTTATTTTTAAGGAAATGTCTGTGTAAAGTAAGCCTGCTAGTACAATATTGCTGAAAATATCTTTGCTTCTAGATGAAATTAGAATTTGTAAAGCGAGATCAAATTCCTTACTAGAACAAAATGGGAGATTTTGGGTGGGGGAGATGGGGAGGACGGCGCTAAATTACCTGCCTCTCCCTATAGTGGAGAGCTTGTTTCGCCACTAGTAAAACCGACCGGTAACTATGTGCGAGTAGAGTAGTGTCTAGTATCGCTATGTGGTGCGCTTTCCTGTATATCGTCTGCCAGCGACTGTGTACCTTTCTCCCATGTAGGTTAGACCTGAGTAGATCCGGCCACGAGGGCGATCACGTGGCAAGAATGCATAATTTTATATTTCTCCGATATAGTGTTCGCTTTACAGGCGTTACTATTGACTATATTCCCACCAGTAAAATTTTTTAAAACTATTTAAGTCTTTCCATAGTGACATGGCAAAGTAAAAATTTGTAATTTACGGGAACGTAGGCGTAACAAAATCCATGTTACTTACTTGAAAGAAGTAATTTACACTGAAATGAGATATTATGGGTCATAAGCTAAAATATTTGAAAACACACAACGGAATTCCTTTGTTTTTTTATTTATTTTTAATATTAAAATGGTGACAATTGAATTCACTTATAGCAATTTTAAAAAAATGCAAAATGATTTTGTTGTGTTTTTATGCATTTTAGCACATAGTTCATAATACCCAACGAAACCTTTATTTCATTGTAAATTATTTCATTCGAATAAGTCACTTGGTTTTCGATAATTTTATGCTCCCGTAACTTACAAATTATGATTTTGACATTTTGCTATGTGAAGACTACGTGAGCTAAACAATTTTACAAGTGTAATATGCAGTAACAAGTGACGTCTATAGAACTAACAATATGAGGTGCAAAGAGTATTATTGTGGACATTCACCATTGCAATGTTATGTCAAAGAAATCTTAAAAAGAGACAATGCAATGGCGTATATCCACAATAATACATTGCGAGAAATATTTAAAGACATTACGTGGTGCAAATTATGAATATTTTCCAAGTGAACACCCTTATTGTGTCTGCCTTGGTAAACGTATTTTTTTTGCGCATATCACTAAATCGACGCTATCATTTATGACGAAATATTAAAGGCGAATTGTAGTGTTGTGCACTCCTTCATCATTTAAAAGATTCTGCTCGAAGGTTTTCAAACCTTAAACTGACCACAAAAACCATCGTTTTCTCAATATTTGGCCGCTAGAAAATACGCTTCAGTAGCAAGTGAGGAACCCGAAAGAGCCAGTGTTTTTTAGTGTAAAGAATGTTGTATAGGTCGTTCGAGATAATGTGAGCACCAAAAATTTAACCTTTCTAAAATACCCTTAGCCGTTACTACATTTAATACAACATTAACTATAGTTACCTTACTGCTTGTATGGTTGGCAGTGAAATCACGCAATATAGTTACGTGTATGTTCCTGTTTAAATTCAATACTGCAAGAAAATCAACCGAAATGAACACAATTTTATTTTACATACAGGATGTTACAAAAAGGTATGGCCAAACTTTCAGGAAACATTCCACACACGCAAAGAAAGAAAATATGTGATATGGACATTTGTCCGGAAACGCTTGGTTAAAATGGTATAGCTCAATTCCTTACATCTCGTTAAATGTCATCGTAAACAACATTTCGTACAGACACTGTTCCAATTACCCGATGGAATGTTTCATTAGAGTGTACGTTACTTCCTAGGATCACCGCCAGGTGGGCGACGTGACGGAAGGTAATCGTGACTGCATTGCTTCTCTTCAACTCACAAGAAATGATGGACTGGGAGCACACAGAAACAGACAGTACCAGCATTACGTAACACACGTTCTTAAATGGAATCTCTGATGCGCTGATGTATCCCTGAAGAATGGCGTATTAAATCACAACCTTCCACGATACGGGCGCGAGGACTCTCTGCATCTGGTACCGGGGATATGTGTGTAATGATTCCTGAAAGTTAGGCCGTACCTTTTTGTAACACCCTGTAATCAATATACTTTTTCTTACCAAAGTATATACTTTCCTATCGACCGCACAATTTATCTAACATGTGCAAACATCAAGTGCAGTGTCCAGAGAGGTTAGACATTCCCGTCGTTAGCCGGTATACACGGAGAGATACGAATTTGCTGAAAATAGATATTTAGCCGGGCTTCTTTGTGTGCTGACTCTATCCCGAACCGTCTCTACCAACTTGTTTCATTTATTTACGTGCGCATCTGCAACTTTACTTCATGGTTATTGGCAGAGTGTATTAGAGCAGAAACTTCACTCATTTGACTGTACGATGTTCCTCGTAAGTACCACACAGGTAACACGGGGTTTATCTATCTCGGCAATTAAAAAAAAAAAAAAAAACCTAAATGTTCGTTTCCTGGCTTAGTGAATTAATCGTGAACTGCTCTCGTAGGGCGTACAGTAAAATACTGATTTGTATTCTTTCAAGAAAATGAACGTCACATACTCGGGGTGCCTACCGCCGCCCCTAATATCCGAAACAAACAGTAGAAAATTGGAGACCTTCGTTCTCCCTCGACGTCCACGGCCAAATGCCTCGACCTACCTTCTCTATCTTCGCCCTTCACTGTCTTAGCGGGAAACCATCCTCCCAGTCCAGTGGTCACGAGGGGGTGCCTGCGGCCAATCAGTGTCGAGCATCCTTCAAAGCTCCGCCCTCAGAGAACAGATTCCATCTCAATTCACCGTGACTTCTTTTATTTTCAAATTTCACTTTTCATCTACAATTACATATTTTAAATAAGTCCCTAAAATTGCACGTTATAACTGTGCAAATGAGAATAAGTTTACTGCGACTTAACACGTATGTGATTCGCGGTTAGAACCGTGAGACACGGAGTGTTAAAAACATCCAATCACAGACCAGGTAGCAGGACTGCGGAATGTACACAAGACACTGAAAAAAATTGTTGCCCAATTCTTTCCTCCAAAATATGCTTGCTCTCGATATAAACGCGTGTAATATGTTTTGAACACTATTCCTAAGGAGACGTAACCTAATGCGCATTGGGCAGTTTTCCAATAATCTTGCAACGACGTACTTAAGTGTTTGTAGATTGTGATCCTACAAGAATACTTAAGAGGGCGTGTTACATAATTCAACGCTAACAGCATTAATCTATAACTGTAGGTTTCTATAAGCCAATTTGAGAAAATTGAACAATAGCAATCCTAGACAATACTTTTATCCAACGATTTAAACAAAATTGTTTCCAGTGTTACGAACTTCTGAGGCAAAATCTCGAACGCCGGGACCTCGTGCATTTAACTGTGGCGCAAGAGATCACGCGTAACGAATTAGTAATTAAGTAAAATATTTACTCTTAAAGTTGGCAAATACCATTATCTATGATTGTCATTGAATATTTTATCCATATTGGCTTAGAAAAAAGCGTAGAAATTAATTGATGTGTTCAGCGTTTATTTATCTACCACGCACTCTTAAATTTTACCACGCGTGATTCAATATAACGTTTCCCGTGAAGTTTTGCCAAGTGGATCGGAACGAACTAAAATATCGTTCGTTTACTTACGTAGCAAGAAACACCTGCAATCTAAACTTTTAAATCTACCGTACCGGGGTGCTTTCAAAGAAGTTTGTAAACAAACTCCGGCTGTTCTGCGGGTTAATGAATGCCTTCCCGTTATGTACTTAGTGCTGGCACAGACTAAATAGTAATACAGACGTGAAATTACGAGGCGGCTCGTTTGATACGGGCGAACTTCGCCGCTTATTGGCTGCCCGAGGTTGTTGATACCAGCCCCGTGTATGTTTGGTTCCTGCATGTTACTACATGTTTCCTATTGGCTTGGCTGCCGGGTAGCAGACTAGCTGCCTTACGCTGATTGGCAGTAGGCGTTTCCGCCATGTTGCTGGCCAGGGAAGCCATTTTGCTGGCGTGTGTGACTGAGTTC